>NDXB01011070.1:42320-58003 GCA_002631895.1 Agapornis roseicollis
AAAAAACAAAAAAAAAAAACACAAACCAAACTTTTATAGGTAGCTTTGGTCCCAGTAGCCAGTTGAGATGGCAAAAAGAACACAGCTTTCATTAAGATTTAAGTCAAACTCTAGGTCAGGCACTTTTCCACAGGAAGAGCACATACCTTTCCTTGACACAGGTCAAAAAGAGTTGGAACTGTCAAGAAAGGCTTCTCATGACCCTGGGTAATGTAACTTGATCACCGTTCTCCTGTCTTATTCAACCACTATACTCTCTTGTTCATTTCAGGGGAAAAAGAAAAGCACTCTCACTTTCTTCCCTAACGAAACTTAAATACCCCTGTCTCCTTGCTGCCCAAATACAAATGTTTAATCCTAGTGCAGCAGCATCTTACATAAATTATCATTCATGGCAGTTGTGTCTCCCACTTCGAATCAAATCAATCCTTCCAGAAACAGTTTACTCTTACATGAAATTTAGCTGCGTTGTGTAACAGGCTGTTACCTGCCCTGTACTTGGCACTAAAGAGGCTGCACCTAGAATACTGTGTCCAGTTTCATGTCTTTCACAGCAAGATACATTATGGTGCTGGATCATGTCCAGAGTAGGGCAACAAGAGGAAAAAGGGACTTCAATTTCAGTTTGTTTAGGTGATGGAGAATGGCACCTAACCTTTCAGCTCTCCTATTTCAAGACAGGATCATCCTGGAAATATAGCCAAAGCAATAAATTGCCTCCCCACTGAAAAGAAGGCAATTTGCATTACATGGAACTGAGGCACAGTTTAACAAACTATTATGGAATAGTACCTTTGATTTTGAATTAAATGTCAAGAATGGTTATACAGCAATGAAGTATCCTCAGCTGCCTGGCAAAAGTGTAATATATTGCAATGCAAAATGTAAGGAGATAAGATAGATAGAAAAAAAAACAACCAGAAAACCTGAACTGCAGGAATGATCCCAGAATAGAGACAGACAAGCATTGTGATTTCAGTTTACTTTGATGCCCTGCCATAATGTGACTGGTCTGCTTCCAGAGAGTCCACACCAGCATGAAAGGGAGAGAGAGCATGCATTCAGAGGAGTTAGAATGATAAAGGGAAGATTCACAAATGTAATCAAGAACCTTCAAATTTCTGTTACTGAACAATTCATTAAAAAACAAACCCCCAAAACATTAATTTGCAAATATCTCACCTAGTTAACTCAATTATTTCCAATACCTTAACATTTTTGAAGAAAATGTGTATTCAGCATAAGACAAGAAAAGTCACAGGTACACTTGTTTACAGGTATGAATATCCATCTTTAGAAGCCAAAACTATATTATGCCAGTTCATGAAGCCACTACAAGACTATGCACACTGTGACTGAAGCAATTCAACACTAAACCTCCACATGCTGCTGAGCTGCGCCGAGTGTCCATGCCTGGTTGTCAAGGCTTCTGGGCCTATCTGAGGAGAGAAATCACCATAATTATGGCACCACAGAAAATTCTACTTCAGACACCACCAGTGCACAATGGGAATGGGTATATTCTGTCTGTGTGGTAGAATTCAAACCTTCCACCTTTTTTTACTCTTGTTGCACATATGTGTCAGTAAGTGATCAGGAGCTTCAAATAGCAATCTATATTTACATTCTCAAGATGCCCAGGCTCTACCATTTATGCTCTCTGAAGATATACTGTAAAATGTTTCATGCAGAGATAGTCTTAGTAGAAAGCAATACTAAAAGAAAGGTAAAAAGCTAGCATCACTCTAGTTGCTTCAGTGGAAGAAATGGAGGATTTAATCAGCCTACCAAATCAAAATGAAAGTTTCATGTGGTCGTGACTGATCTACGCAAATTTTGCAGTCTCAAGAGTCAACAAAGCACTTTAAATTTTGAAGCATATGGCTTTTACAGCTTCAGTTAATTTGGGCTTTTCTACTATGAAAACATTTAACACACCTGTCATTTTTAACTTATAAAGTTATTATCGAGTGCAGCTAACAAAAGAATATTGCATATTACTGAAATAATTAGTAACCAATTTTCTCAAAAGTCTGTATTTTTTTAAGAATGTGACAATAGGTCCTTTAATCTTCATAAACTCTTTCAGAATCCCATATTGACAATTTAATTTCCAAAAGTCATAGATGACAACCTGCTGCAATCTCACCTTTTCCTGACAAATTGCTAATGCCATGAGAGCTCTCATGCAGATGCTCATCTGTTGCTTATTCAACCACTGTAGTTTCTAATTGGAGTCAAATACTTATGAATATTTTTATACTCAAGCTTGAGTTAGTTATCCATTTTATGAAGGAAAGCTAATAACTCTTACAATCCTCATTCTACTTAACAGCAAACTGAGAAACACAAGACTGCACTGCTAAGCATCCCTTTACTGGGTGATATTTCCTGTTCATATTATACAGGGCTATCCATATTTCTGTGAATGCTATTCCATTGCCTTTATTATAATAACTCCTAATCATTTTACCTACATTGAGAGAGATTCTCAACTGTATTAGTAATGTTTGAGCAGTAGGTTTATCTTACTATGCTGTATCCATCATGGCTTACATTTACCCTCCCAGTCCCCCCTGCCCCAGACCATTTACAGCATCGTTTGAGAGTTTTGGAGTCTTTGAATGGCCTTTTAATAATGTTGAGACCTGTTTGCACACATACAGGGTGTGTTTTGCCCACGACCATTTTGTCTGATCTCAATTTTTGAGCAGAGTCAGATTTGAGCCTTGTCTGGGGTTAGATGACGATATAGGAGGACCAGAAGATTTTCCCCGAGGCTGGACATCCATGAGTGGCAGGGTGTGTGGGATAGTATGGCCAAGTATCTAGGTCAGTGGGCCCCTTCAGTGCTTTGGAATTTCACTACTGAACAAGTGCAAAATCCAGAAAAATTAGTAAAACTCTTAAATGAGGTGTGTTGTCATTCTGGTCATACCAGAGATGGACAAACCATGGCAATGTGCTGGGGCTTGGTCTATGCTTACAGGGCCTTGTTCAACAGTATCCAGCACCCTCAAAAGGAAAAAAAACCTCCCTGGATCTGAGGGCAAAGCAACCAACAATGCAGCTACTTGAGCTGCAAGCACAGCAGCTACACTACCCCCAGTGACAAGTACAGTCTCTACCCAAATTTGGCTGCAACAGACAGTGCAGGTATCTCAGAGATAAGTACAGCAGCTACTCAAACTTTGACTGCAACAGACAGGGCAACTACCCCAGCTCCAAGCACAGCAGCTACACTACCCCCAGTGACCAGTACAGCCTCTACCCAAATTTGGCTGCAACAGACAGTGCAGGTATCTCAGAGATAAGTACAGCAGCTACTCAAACTTTGACTGCAACAGACAGGGCAACTACCCCAGCTCCAAGCACAGCAGCTACACCACCCTCAGCAACAAGTACAGCCGCTACTCAAACCACAGTGACAATCACTGCAGCTAAACCAGAGGACCAATTTGTACCAATATCGGTTGCCCCTGTATGCAAGAGAAAAAAGCAAAAGAGAGGCAAGAAGGGTGAAGCAAGATGAAGAAACAATGTACTCACCACCTGGGCCAGCATCTGATCAGGAGTCATTATCACATGACGAAGAAGAAGAAGGGGCGACTTCTCGACCTCGGACATCAACCGAGCTACGGAATATGCGAAAAGATTTCACTCGTCACCCAGGGGAGCACATTATCACCTGACTGCTCCAATGCTCAGACAATGGGGCCAATGGTCACGAACTAGAAGGTACAGAAGCCAAGCAGCTGGGATCACTTGCTAGAGAAGGGGGAATTGACAAAGGAATTGCAAGAGAGAAAAGGCCCCTCAGCCTCTGGAGACGGCTCTTGGCAGCTGTGAAAGAAAGGTTTCCATACAAGGACGATGTTATGAGTCGTTTGGCCAAGTGAACTACTTTAGACAAAGGCATCCAGTCTCTGAGGGAATCAGCCACTGTAGAGATGATCTATCACATCAAGCTAAATAACGAGCATGTACCCATAGATCCAGATTAAGCCGAATGTACAAGACCCATGTGGCGGAAACTTACATGGAATGTGCCGTCTTCATATGACCATTCATAGGCAACAGTAACCTGGAATGACACAGTACTGCTAACAGTGGATAAAATGATTTATAAACTCCGAGAGTTTGATGACAATCTCACCCCTTCCATCATCTCAGCTGTGGAAAAACAATTGAGGGACGATCTATCTGATCTATCCAGCTCCTCCTGGCACCCTGGTTGCCAGTTCTGGGCTGGATGTTCAAAGGCAGGGTCTCCTCTACACATCATGCAACTGATGCTACATGGAGTAAATGGGCTGCACTAATTACACAACAAGCTCGAACAGGAAATCCCAGTCGTCCAGGCATTCTAGAAGTTATCATGGACTGGCCAGAGGGCAAAGATTTTGGAATGTCACCAGAAGAGGAGGTGATATGTGCTGAAGAGGCCCCACCATACAGTGAACTGTCAGAAAGTGAAACACAGTACACCTTGTTTACTGATGGGCCCTGCCGTATTGTTGGAAAGCATTGGAGACGGAAGGCCTCAATGACAAGTTGCAGAAACTGCTGAAGGAGAGGGTGAATCGAGTCAGTTTGCCAAGGTGAAAGCCATCCAGCTGGCCCTGGACACTGCTGAACAAGAAAAGTGGCCAGTGCTTTATCTCTATACTGACTCATGGATGGTGGCAAATGCCCTGTGGGGGTGGTTGCAGCAATGGAAACAAAGCAACTGGCAATGCAAAGGTAAAGCCATCTGGGCTGCTGCACTGTGACAAGATATTGCTGCTCGGGTACCAAACCTGGTGGTGAAAGTACACCATATAGATGCCCATGTACCCAAGAGTCACGCCACTGAGGTACACCAGATCAACCAGCAAGTGGATAGAACTGCTAAGATTGAAATGGCTCAGATGGACTTAGACTGGCAACATAAAGCTGTTGTGGCCCATGGGCCCATGACACCTCAGGCCATCAGGACAGAGATGCAACATACAGATGGGCCTGTGATCAAGGGGTGGACACAATTGCCCAGGTTATTCACGAGTGTGAAACATGTGCGGCAATTAAACAAGCCAAACGTTTAAAGCCTCTTTGGTATGGAGGACGATGGCTGAAGTACAAATAT
This sequence comes from Agapornis roseicollis, assembly GCA_002631895.1. Lineage (NCBI taxonomy): Eukaryota > Metazoa > Chordata > Aves > Psittaciformes > Psittacidae > Agapornis > Agapornis roseicollis. The sequence goes on from NDXB01011070.1 coordinate 47,446, forward strand.
GGGGAGCCCTGGCAGATTGACTATATCACACTGCCACCAACCCGCCAAGGCAAGCGCCATGTGCTTACCATGGTGGAAGCAACCACCGGATGTCTGGAAACATGAGCTGTGCCCCACGCCACTGCCCGGAACACTATCCTGGGCCTTGAGAGACAGATTTTGTGGCGACACGGCACCACAGAGAGAATTTAATCAGACAATGGGACTCATTTCCAGAATAACCTGATAGATACTATGCCATTGAATGGGTATGTCACATCCCCTACCATGAACCAGCCTCTGGGAAAATTGAACGGTACAATGGGCTGTTAAAACTACACTGAGAACAATGGGTGGGGGAATTTTCAAGCATTGGGATACACATTTACCAAAGGCCACCTGGTTGGTCAGCACCAGAGGATCTGCCAACAGGGCTGGCCTGGCCCAGTCAGAACTTCTACATACTGTGAAGGGGATAAAGTTCCTGTGGTGCACATGAAGAATTTGCTGGGGAAGACAGTCTGGGTTATTCCTGCTTCAGGTAAAGACAAACCCAGTCATGGAATTGCTTTTGCTCAGGGACCCAGATATACTTTATGGGTAATGCGGGAAGATAGTCCTATGTATACCTCAAGGGGGTTTGATTTTAGGGGAAAACAGCCAATGAACTTAATTGTATGATGTTGCCTGCTGTGTAATACTTTTATAGCCCATCAACTAGATGTCTTCAGGTCACCAGTGACTGGCCCTGACTTCCCTCCAGCCATCATCCCAACAGAGACTGAACTTTGATAGAACCAGACAAGTTCTGCAGTAAAGGAACAATCAGGATCAGCAACCAACGATTCAATACTGCACACAGTTTCTCTTACTCTGAAATACTTGTTACAAGGGATGGAACCTGACATCATGGACAGAATGGACTCAGCAGCATTATAGGGATTGGCCCATGCACTAAGAATGATCTTTTTCTCTCTGTCTGTGTGTGTATGTGGAGGTATATATATATATATATATATATATGTAAGAGTGATGATATATTGAAAATGTGGGATCTGAGCATGAATGGCATGGAATAAAGGGTGGATACTGATCTGAGTTTAGCAGTAGCAGCCAATTTTTTCTCCTTCTTATTAACTGATGCAGTTCTGTGTTTTGACTTTTGGCCTGGGAACATAGCTGATAATACCAGTGTTTTTTAGTTGTCGCTAAGTAATGTCTATTCTGACCAAGGACTTTGTGAGTCTCATGCTCTGCCAGGGAGGAGGGAAGGCTGGTAGGAATCAGAGACAGGACACCTGACTCAAACTAGACAAAGAGGTATTCCATACCACAGCACGTCATGCTCGGAGAGATAATGGGGAGTTACTTGGAAGGGCACACACTTCCCGGTTGGGCTCGTTTTTGGCAGGTGGCATTGTACTCTCTTCCCTTGTTATTTTTCTTATCATTATTATTATTGGTGGTAGCAGTAGTGATTTGTGTTATACCTTAGTTACTAGACTGTTATTGTCTCAAGCCATGGGAATTACATTCCTTAGATTCTCCTCCCCATCCCTCTGCGATCGGGGAGAAAGGGCGGGGGGGGGAGGAAAGGAAGAGGGAGGGGAGGAAAGAAAGGGGTGAGGGAGGAGTAGAAACTGGGTTTAAACCATGACACATTTGTAGACACAAATTATACCACATTTTATTTTACTATGCAATGTATTACTATTACCTAATTGTATGAACTGCAGAAATTAGATTTTTAAATTATACTTAAAAGTATAAAGCACATTAAATTTTAAAAAACATTTTAGAACTATTAGCATAATATTCTCAAGCTTTCAGAAAATACTCAAAACCAGAAGCTTTTCTATGAACCTCCACTGAAATCGCAAAACCAGAAGGGAAGCCATTGACTTTCAAAGAGGTTTCAATGCATCATGGTGAAACCATCTGCACAGCATGGAGACAGATAGTCTTTGGGGCCATGCAGAAAAGCAATATTACGTTCAATGTAAATAAGGTGGAAAAAAGTTATTTTACACAAGATTGAAAAGACAGCTAAAGTCAACAGCAGGTTGACTTCCTACTCACCAGAAGGTTTATCTTTGCACTGCACACGAAGAAGAACAAGTCTTGAAATAGATGCCAAGCACTTTTGAGAAACATACAATTGAATAACTACTTCTAACACAATGGGACCATATAATTGATAATTTAGAGATATGAATAAGACTAAGTATAGATTTTTGTACCTGCTGTTCATATCTAAAAGCATTATTTTAAAACTGTAGCTAAAGTATTAAAATCTAACTAATACATATGAAAGCCTATCTGTTTTAACTCTGAAATACTGCCAACCAACCTTTTTGAGGTTCTTTTAATAATTCACCCAATCTTCCTCTTAGTGAGGGGGAAATCATGCCTGTATTAAAACTTTCATGCATCAGGTAACCCCAGGAACTCAATATGAAAGGGAACATGAAGCACTGTATAAATATTTCAGGATCAAAATATTTTCAAATAGTTATTGAAGGAATTGGTAAATTTAGTGAAAAAGAAAATCATTCAGAGCCTGCTAGCATCCTTTACGTAGGCTGTTTATTTTAAGACATCGCATTATCCATGGTAAAGGAATGTTAAGTCAGTGCTCCACTGTTTAACAAGGAGAGACAAGCTACTGAATTTGCCTTTATTTTTTTTTTCCTCCGGATTAGTAATAAAAATTTTATTTAAATATGTTAAAAGAGAATTCTTCTCAAAGAAGTTAGTACTGCTTCCTAGTCAAGTTCAGTTTAGGTTATTATATACCAGTTGTCTACACTCCATTTTTTTTTACTCTTGTTTTTCTAAATACTTCTGTAACATCCCTCCTCAGGTGACCAGCTCCTGAACACATCAAGAGGTTGCAGAAAATATCTCCATTTGCTCATTTTCTTCCCCATAAAAAGGTGAAAAAATGTAACAAACTGCTCACGAACCTGAAATGCTAAAAGACTACTACATACATCTAAATTTTCTATTTACTTTCTTTTTTAAAAAGTCAATATAATGATTTTTCTTGAAGCACATACCACCTACCCAGTTAGGGGATAAAGATTTTACCCTTTTTAAGTTAACACCATTCAAGTACTATCTCCCTAATAACTTGTGGCTATAGCAGTGACTTCTAGATATTTATATACTTAATCCTACTTTATCCAACAGGCTTGGCAGCTAGCATAATTTTGCAGGGAAATGCAGGGTTCTTCTTAAAGATACACTGCGGTAAACAAGATCAGTAACTTATCATTTCTTACAGGACCCAATGACTGGGTGTATTGCAATCAGACATAATTTACATGTGAAGCAATGACTGAAACTGTGATGACTCTGGGTATGTTAATAGTCCTGTCATTAAAGTACATATCCACTGCGCAGCCCAAAGGAATCTAAATACACATTGTTCTAGTCCTGCATCTGATTACTTGATCTACCAAGAAAAAAAAAAAAAAAAAAGTAGCAAGGAGACTTGAAAATGAGAAATTTCAGACAATATCAAAAAAGCAGTAGTTGTTAATGTCTAAAAAAAAAAAAAAATAAAAAAAGAAAAAGAAGAAAAGGTATAAAAAAAAAAAAAAAAAGTAGCAAGGAGACTTGAAAATGAGAAATTTCAGACAATATCAAAAAAGCAGTAGTTGTTAATGTCTAAAAAAAAAAAAAAATAGCTTAACCATATAGTAAGCAAGGAAAGCTATAGAATCATAGAATCATAGAATAGTTAGGGTTGGAAAGGACTTTAAGATCATCTAGTTCCAACCCACCCGCCATAAGCAAGAACACCTCACACTAAACCGTGCCACCCAAGGCTCTGTTCAACCTGGCCTTGAACACTGCCAGGGATGGAGCACTCACAACTTCCTTGAGCAATCCATTCCAGCATCTCATCACCCTAACAGGAAAGAATTTCTTCCTTATAGCCAATCTAAATCTCTCCTGTTTAAGTTTGAACCCGTTACCCCTTATACTGTCACTACAGTCCCTAATGAAGAGCACCTCTGCAGCATCCCTATGGGCCCCCTTCAGATACTGGAAGGCTGCTATGAGGTCTCCTTCTCTTTCCCAGGATGAACAGCACCAACTCTCTCAGCCTGTCTTTGTGTGGGAGATGCTCCAGTTCCCTCATCATCTTCATGGCCCACCCTCCTCTGGACTTGTTCCAACAGCTCCGTGTCCTTTTTATGTTGAGGACACCAGAACTGCACACAATGCTCCAGATGAGGTCTCATGACAGCACAGTGGAGGGGCAGGATCACCTCCTTTGACCTGCTGGTCACGCTCCTTTTGATGCAGCCCAGGATACAGTTGGCTTTATCAGCTGTGAGCGCACACTGCAGTCGGCTCATGTTCATTTTCTCATCGACCACCACCCCCAAGTCCTTCTCCACAGGGCTGCTCTCAATCTCTTCTCTGCCCAACCTGTAACTGTGCCTGGGATTGCTCCGATGCAGGTTTAGGACCTTGCACTTGGCATGGTTAAACTTTATGAGGTTAGCATCAGCCCACCTCACAAGCGTGTCAAGGTCCCTCTGGATGGCATTCCTTCCCTCCAGCATAACCACCGAACCACACAGCTTGGTGTCATCAGCAAACTTGCCGAGGGCACACTCAATCCCACTGTCCATGTCAGTGACAAAGATGTTGAACAAGACCGGTCCCAACACCGGTCCCTGAGGGACACCACTTGTCACCGGTTTCCAGCCGGACACTGAGCAACTGACCACAACTCTTTGCGTGTGGCCATCCAGACAGCTCTTTATCCACCGAGTGGTTCATCTATCAAATTGATGCCTCTCCAATTTAGAGACAAGGATTTTTTTTTTTTTATAAATCCATATGAGAGTGAATCAAAACTTTTAGTAAAGCTCATCTGAACTCAAATGATTAAATTTAACATTTCATAGCTGTTATGTAACTGTGTGCTTGTGATTGCAGTGCACAGATTTGTCTAAGGGTATGAGAAAGTTGCTTTGTTGCATGAAGATGCTCACAATGGTTCCCCTTCCTCTATGCATTAAGTAATCACAAAACCAGTTGCCACATTTAAACAATGAAATTCACAGTATTTATTCTGCTCCATGGATGCTCCTTCTAGACAATAAAAAGAGAAAATCTCTTGCCTTAAGAACAGTAAAACTTTGAAGTGCATGCTTTATTTTAAGGACTTGCTAACATGTTGCCCATAATAGGTTACACAACATGATGGCATAGAAAACAGAATCTTAGGGGAAAAAAAAAAAAGAAACAGTTCAACGACACAATTAAATGTATTCCAGCAACTTGTGTTTAATATAATTCAAGATTAAGACCATAGTAGGAAAGAACTTATGTTTAAAAGCCTTATTTTTCAATAAATTTATTCCTCTATGGGAACTTGAAAACAGCTTAAAACTGTGCTTACTGAAAAAAAGGTTTGTTTTTTAGAAGCTAGATTGATTATATGCAGGAACATTAAACATTCACAAGTTGTTACTAATGCCAAGGTAAATTTTTAAATTATTATATTATTGAGCCAGTGGTCAATTAAAACATCTTTATTATGTATTTTCTGCCTGAAAATAAAAGCCACTTGGGAAGCACATCATATTTGGAAGCTAACAATTAGCAACAAGGAACTTCTCTAACATCTGTAGCCAAGTTTTGTTTTGTTTTAAATTAAAAAGTTCTTAATGAGGCAGTTTTGTTTATGGAGTTTTTTCGGGGGGTTGGGTACTATTTTTTCTAATTTTGATTATAAGTGCCCTGTTCTTATCAATTCTGTGCTGCTCACCACCATAATGCTAGGTTGGACACCACTTCTGCTGAGAAAGTTAAGCTACTGTAGAGACTAATTATGATTTTCAGGCTGTAAATAGGTGTATACTACTTTGAGTAGGCAATTGGCTTTTCATTATTTAAGGATGACATATCATTACAGTGTTACATCTAAAGGTTAAAATTCTAGCATGCTGCTGAAAATCTTAAGTGATATACTGAAAAGCCACTATCATTATTTATAATGGTTTTCCCAGCTGTGCAGTAGATGTCACAAATTAAATGTTTTCTGGGAGAAAACCTTCTGAAAGAATAACAAAGTAGGCAACTACAGAGGGTTAGCCAAAAATTAATTGAAGTGCAACCGGAAATGAGTCTGGAAGGCACATACCACTTTACTGCCACTCAGAAGTCATTCTACAGACTTTCTGTAAGAGCAAGTTGGAAGTATCTCATTTCTGAGCAATGTCTGTGAAAAAAAAACAACCTTCATAATATGTAAGCAAGCTGTACTCTTTCATTTCCATACCTTACTTTTTTTTATGGTGTACAAACTTAATGGTCTCATTTGGAATCATTTGTAATTTTGTCCTTTGCAGGCTGGCATAGTGAAAGCTGCTGTGCAAGGAATACAAACAACTTATTTCTTATAACTGTCACACATAGTATGAGCTCTGCTGAAGGAACACACTAAGATAAAAGAATACACCAACATTTGACTTCTGCAAGACAAGAACAAAGTTCTCACCTTATCAAGGGAAGGCAGGACATTTTCATTTGTAGGCTGAGTGACAAGACAAAACACAACTAACTCAGCTGAAAATGGTATTTACACAGTGCCCGACAACTGCATTCTAGATGTGAACACTACACCCAGTGATGAAATTAGGGAGATCACCCTGGAAATCTCAGTCAAACAACCTTACTCTCAGAAGCATCTAAATGGACCAATCTTCAAATATATTAGTTTCACATCAACAGGTAAAAAATCACAAAACCCCACACCAAACAAAACCCCAAATTCTTCTCTGTTGTCCTCTGGTTCTTTGACTGTCTTCTTGGAAATGAAAGAAAATAATGATCTGGAGTATCTTAAGATACAGAACAAACAATACAATCCTGACTGTGCAGAACATCAGCATCAATTACTTCCATAGAGAGAACAATCAGTTTACACACCGCCCTCTCTGTGACAAACATATTCAAGGGATAATTTATTTAACAAATATTTTGCTGTCTTAAGGATTCAGTCTTTGAAATGGTATTAGAAAACAAAACGAAAAACCACAAACTAAACCAACAACAACAAAAAAAAAGAGAGAGAAATAAAAAAGAAAGAAAAGAAAAAATGAAAAGGAAGGGGAGGGGAGGGGAGGGGAGGGGGGGGAGAGGAGGGAAGGGAAGGGAAGGGGAAAGCACCAAACAAGAAAACCAACTAAACAAACAAACAAGCAAACAAGCAAAGCCCAGACCCAAAATTAAACAAAAAAAACTCACACACATCAACAACAATAATTCAAGTGGGGGGAGGAAGGTATGCCAAAAAGACTAAGAAAAAACTAAAAAAGAAACCCCACAAAAACCTAATTTCTCCCATCAACATTCTGAATGAATGTACCTTTTCCTTATTAGCTGTTTAAGTATCCTTAAAATACTGTTAAGTAGCCTTAAAAGACTGTTCTATTTTAGCAACATGTTCCAGGGAAAGCTCAAGTGTGTTGTGACACACGCAGAGCCAGATTCTGCCACTTGTTTGCAGAGCAAGTGACAATATTATTTAGAATTTCTAGAAGTGACAGACAACTGGTAGCCTCCAGGAAGTGCACGGATTCACAGTACAGCATTCTGGCACTACACTCCAAGCTGTGGACAAGACTGCTGCCTCGCTCCTAGCACTCATCAACTCTAGTAACAACTTGGAATTTCCATCTTAGTATCAACTCCCTGCTTCGAGTTATACGTACTCATACACTGTGAGATACTTGCCCTTTGTTAGTACATTCTCTACTGTAAGATTAACAACGTTATGGTTTTTCTGTGCTCTGCTTAGCATTACACCAGTGTGGTAGGAAGTTTGTTCCCGTTCATTCAACAAGCAGGCAGTTTGAAACTGTAGTTTACACCACAAAGATAATGGAGCTATTGAAGGAGCTGTCTTGCAGATTACCACCAGCTCAGAAGCATAGCTCTCAGATTTCAGACTCACTTCAGGGTTTTTGTGTGTAGTTTGAAAAGCAAAAAGAAAACCAGTAATTTTTGAACTTTTGGAACTCCATTTACACAATCCTGTATCAGAATATGAACAACCAAGTAAATAATGCATTTTAAATATTTCAATTTCAAAGTACAGAGAAAACAGGAAAACTGAAACCCCACTGGAAGTCCTCCAAGATATATTTAAGAAACTGCCAATCAGAAAAAAGAATACTATTTCTGTACTGTCGCAAAGTATAAGAAATTGTTTCTTTCTTGAAATAACACTGGACTATTTGTAGAACTAGAATCACAATGCAGTCAACTCATGGCATTTTTGAGAAATCAGTTGCAGCTGAGGCCTTCAATTCTGCAAACATAACCTAAATCTCTATATAGCAGGTCTGTCTTGCCTACAGTGCATACAAAGTATTGTGCAGAATAAGTACTTCTGAGTGTACTTAAAAAAAGAAAAAACATTATTTCATATAGTTTCTTTACTTTAAAAAGGGCAAAGTTGCTGAGGGTTTTTTTTTTTTTTTTTTTTTTTTTTTTTTTTTTTTTTTTTTTTTTTTTTTTTTTTTTTTTTTTTTTTTTTTTTTTTTTTTTTAATTACTTGGAACAGAGCCACTTTTGTCTCTCACTGTTCATTATGAAAGGTGATAATTTAAAATGCAAACATTTGAGCACATTTACATTGCTCCTTTGACATGTAAGAAGACAGTGTTTATTTTTCAGAAAGCTCACAGATGCACTTGACTAGATATTTTTATCATTTTTATTTTCTTTTTTTAAACAGAGACAGTAGAATTCTGCCTAGACTCTCTCACATGCAAACCCACTGACACACAAGTAGCAAGAATCACAACAGTACTTCTTGGAGCAGGACATCTTTTCTTGTTTGTAAGCTATGGGTAGCTCCTTAGATCTCATATCACTTAGGAGTGGATTTTCAACAGGCTTTATTGGAGCACCTAAACTGAATTGGACAGATTTTGAGAATGTTCAGCAGTCAACAGCTCTTGTTTACAATACTTGACAGTTAATGAGCATGGAGATATAATGAAAATATTTTGAAAATGTACTAAATCCTTATGTTGGGACCATTCTTTTTCCTTTGCATCTATCTGCCCTTTTAGTTTTTTAGCATCTGAGCAGTTTCTTTTAGTAATGGTTTCTACTTAGAAGCTTTTATCATGAAACTTCTGCCAGCTTTGAGTCAACAGTGAGCCATGGAAGAGGACTTCATGTTCACATATTGCAATTTTGTCACATCTTGGTATTCTTTCACTCTTCAGAGCATCTATGACACTTCACAGATATTTGCTGGCTTCTCCCCAGAATTATCTCCTGGACCTAACATGTAGCTAAAGAACTGATGTATTCTGTATCTGCTCTTTGGTACCACTACCTTTGGGCAGGCAACATTGACAAAGAAATTAACTCTTGTGGTTGCAGTGGGTTTGTTTTACAAGGAAGTGCATTTCAGCTAGGTTGAGACACTAGCTGGAGCAACACAACACAGTACAGTATGCAAAACAGAACAAGATCAGTATAAAAGGCTTCAAGATATTAACAATCCCTCCACCTTGCTGCAACTGTTCTTTATAAGACAGCTAAAACTCAGTGAGCTACAGCTATATTTACATTTTCATTTTCTTTCTTGTCATGTATATATGCTACATGCTCAGTAGCATACCCAGCTCTACATCAATTTCTACCAAAGCCTGTGAGAGACATAGCAGTGAAAAGAAACAGAAAACTGAAGTTCATAAATTGTACCTCATTGTAAATCAAACCAAGTAGGAAATATGAGGAGTAAATAAAAAATAAAAAATAAAAAGAAAAAAACCTAAAAAAAAAAAATTTCAAACCTGTGGTAGGAGGAGGTATGTCAAGTGTTAAGGTGAGGAACATGATAGATTATGTTCAGTAGGTTGTAGCAAACAGGTTTCTAGCCAGTACTATAATGAGCTACACATACTCTTGAGACGTGTTCATTAGGCTGCATTTAGAGATGACTTAGTACTTAAATGGTATCAAAATGACCTTTATCTCCAAAGCATCCTCCAAAGCAACTAAGGGTAAAAAAATATAGATTTGGGGGGGGGGGTTAATCACTATGTGGTGCCATATGAAAAAGAAACAATCACAGCTGAATAATATAGAAAATACTGTGGTTTAACCACACTTCTTAAATTGAGAAAATATTTGCAGCCATTAATATTTAGTCTGAAAATACATTGGAGGTCTGTTTGTTTTCTGCCTACTCCAAACTGATTGCATTTAAAAGTGTTCTTTGCTTCAAAATTTTTTGTTAACAGCACTGTTTAGGAAATAAAAATCTGTAAAAGTGATTTTAAACTTTGCAATAAAAATAATTGTAAAGCAGCATCTAAAATCATATAGAACATGAAATTTTTGAAATACGTTTTTCCCTTTTCTTGCCTGTCACATTTTAAGGAACAGGAAGAAAAGGGCAAAGCCAAAAATCAAAAGCATTAGTCTCCATATGCAGCATTCAGCTGGTTAAGAATGTAAGAAGCCTGTCCTGGGTTCAGCAGTTGCAGTCAGTTTTTCTTCTCCTTAGTAGCTGGTGTTTTGACTT
>NDXB01011071.1:0-11057 GCA_002631895.1 Agapornis roseicollis
CCCCTGGTTCCCGGCGCCTGAATAAAGCACCTCATATAACCATTCCGGTGGTTATGTGTTTGTTCTGACGCTAACACTGTGACACCCGGACACCCGCCACAGCGCTTTGCCCCGCCCCGCGCTCCCAGCACGCACGCGCGGCTATGCCGGGGCGGGTCGCCCCTCCCTGACGCAGAACTACACTTCCCAGCGTGCACGGCGAGCCGCGGGGTTGTGCTGGGCAATGGACCACGGTGCAACGGCAGGCGAGGGTCGGCCGTGCGCCCACTTGGCCGCGCTGGTGCTGGCGCGCGGCGGCAGCAAAGGCATCCCGCTGAAGAACATCAAGCTGCTGGCAGGGGTGCCGCTCGTGGGCTGGGTGCTGCGTGCAGCCGCCGACGCCGGAGTCTTCCACAGGTGCGCATGCGCCGTCCCGCTCCCGTCGTGGGGTGGGTAGGGGTTGCCGCGGATTCCAAGAGACTGTGGTGCTCTGAGGGGTGTGGGGGGAGTTGTCTCTGTCCACAGCGGGCTCCTGGGGCAGCCTTCCCTTCCGTGCTGCCTTCTTTCTGACAGGCTTTGAGGGGCCTGTCGTGGGCGGGTGGTCCCAACCCGGGACGTCTTCAGGCTGGGTGTGTAGTAGGAGTCCCTCACTGAAGGCAGAGGGGTGCGGCTAACGTGGCTTTGGGTTAGGAATCGGGCAGGGCACGGCAAGCAGGCTGCACCCTGACGGGTACTCTGCCATCCCTTCCTGGTTAGGGTGAGCTGCGAAGGAATGAAGGAATTAGTCGTGCCGTGCAGTACTTTGAAATTAAAGTTGCTCTCATTCGTGGTTGGGAGCCACTGATTGAAGGTGTTTGTCAGTCAGTGTTGAATGGGGCAGGGTATCACAACTAGGTGATCTTTAAGGTCCTTTCCAACCCTAACCAGTCTATGATTTTATTATGGTTTTACTTCTTAACGATGGCTGCATTAAATAAAACTGCCAAGCTGTAGGTAACATCATATGATTCACTGGATTGCAGGCTGACTCCAATGGCCCACTGTGCAGAGCCAGGCTCATTAGGGTTGCTTGGGACCACATGCAGCTGAGCTTGAGCTTGAATATCTCCAAGGACAGAGATTCCACAGCCGTTCTGGGCATTGGTTTCATTCAAGGCCAGGTTGGATGAAGCCTCGGGGGGCATGGTTTAGCATGAGTTGTCCCTGCTGATGGCAGGGGTTTGGAACTAGATGATCTTAAGGTCCTTTCCAACCCTAACTGTTCTATGATTCTATGGACAACCCTTAATGGAATTGGTTGAATTGGCCCTTCTGTTCTTGGAGTATGTGCCTATGTCCTATTATTGTGCTCATCCAGGAGAAGTTTCTCTGTTTTCTCTCCACCTGCTCAACAGGTACTTGAAGATGGCAATTAAATCACCCCCTCACCTTCTCTTCATCTGTCTGAATCAAGACAGGTCTTTCAGCATCTCCTGATACACATGTGCTCTGAGGTCCCAGCCATCATGCTGGCTGTCTGCTGGGCTTGCTCCAGTTTTTCCCTTCTTGTATCAAGGAGGCCACAGCTGTATACAGCACATTAGAGGCAATCTTGTAAATGTCAAATGGCAGGAAATAACCATGTGTGCCCATGTGACACAGAACAGAAGCTTAGTTTGTGGCAAAGTGCAGGAAACTTTGGTAGCAATGATTAGAGCTGGATAGATGGTATTTTGTTAGTGCTAACAATATGTGCATTAGAGATTTCTTTTTTCTGCCAGAACAAAACTGGGAGTCTTCTACCCACATCCTGATAAACTCAATTAAAACCAGTGCGTGGTTAGGATGCACTTGTATGTAGCATGCCTAGGTACAGGTTCCCAATGCAAATCTACTGCATTACATCAAAGCAGGGATTTGATGTAGTCAAGTAGCTGTGTAGCCCAGCAAGATTCAGAGCTGGAAACAAGCATGAGCCTTCTGTGCCTCATAGCGGCTGTACCATTATCTGTTCTGGAAAACCTTTTTAACTGTATCTCAAAAATTGAGGAAGTTGAGTTGGTTTATTTTTAATAAAGAAGAAGTCAAAACCATTTTTGACCTGGAATTTTTTAATAATTGGTAATTATTTAATGCATGTGAATCAGTGTTGCTTAATGAACTATGATGGTTTGAGTGACCATCTCATTTACTTGAATTTGCCCAACACGAAGCCACTTAGGGTTATGCAGCCTAACTCTTGAGGCATAGCAAGTGCATTAGATGGAATATTAGGTTTTTCTAGTCACCTTTGAAACAGCTGTGTTGATGGGATATGTGTTACACAACAAAACTTTCTTAGTTGACTGGGGAGTGTGTATTTAAGCTAACCAGCCTGAAAAAGTTTACGGAGAATACCTCTTCTGCATTTGTTCAGCTGGGTGTGACTTGACATTGCTGTTGCTGTCATACATATTTTTATTCTGATGATCCCATGATGTCTTTGCTTGAAAAACTAGAACTAGAGCACCATTTGCTATGTAGAATGCATTGAGAATGCCAGTGTTGCTGAGAGAAGGGCTATTTTTCGTATTTTTTTGTTTTTATATCTCACATGCTTTTTTGTTACAGTGATGTCAGTAATGGCCTCACAGTGCTCAGCCAGTGTTTATCATTACATAATATTCAGACTTGGCCCTTCCTTTTGTAAATGTTTATTAACCCTGAACAATCACAGTATTGTTTTACCAGTACTGAAGGTTTTCTGTGCCAAAACATATGTGGTTGTAACTTGAACAGCTCTTTCTCTGGGATCCTATTGAGCCTAATTAACACATTTTAAAACGCTTGCAGATAAGTCCATCTTCTATCTGTATGGCAGCTCTTGTCAGCCTTGTTTTTGAATGCCTCATTCAACCCATTCACAACTCATTGATCTGTTTGCATGCCTAACAACTTGTGGTGTGCTGACACTGGATTTTTCTGGTAACACTTCTGAATTTTATATTGCTTAAGCTTCCGACATGCAAGGTAGATCAAGCACCCTACAGTATTAAACTGAAATGCAGCAGATTTTTACAGTCTGGCGAATGTGAATCTGTATGTTTTATCCTTACTGTTAAAAGTTGCTTTATAGTCCTACTAATAGAAATAAAAGAACTAGTTCCTTTCATTGCAAGGTGTAGTGACTGCATAAGCCAGAGTGTCATTCAGGTTAGATTATGGTGGGCAAGTCAACAGAGCTGGGGTATATTCTTTATATTCATTTCTGTCACTGTCTGCCAACAGTATATGGGTTTCTACGGACCATGATGAAATTGAGAAGGTTGCAAAGCAGTTTGGTGCTCAAGTTCATCGAAGAAGCCCTGAAGTTTCTCAAGACTCCTCAACTTCTCTGGAAGCTATCAGAGAGTTTCTTAGTCATCATCATGGTAAATCAGCAATGAAATATGCTGACCCTTTATATTGTAGCCCCAGAGCAAAGATGCTCTTACCGTTCAGAAACGTAAGTTAAACTAGAAAAATACTTAGAAAAATAAGTAAAGCCTTTAGTAAATAAAAGCTAAAGATTCTCCTTTTTGTATGTGTATTTCATGTACTCATACCAATTAAGAATATGCTTTCATAAACATTTATTTCTTTTTCTTTAGAAGTTGATATTGTAGGAAATATTCAAGCAACATCTCCCTGTTTACATCCAAGTGATCTTATAAAAGTGGCGGATATGATCCAGAAGGAGGGGTTTGATTCTGTCTTCTCTGTTGTGAGACGACATCAATTCAGATGGAGCGAGGTAAAAAAAGGAGGTAATATTTAGGTGTTTCTGGTTACACTTAATCGATTTTTTTTTTCAATTTCTTTTTTTTTTTGTGCCAATAATATTTACATTAGGAAGTAATATCCTTCCTAATGTAAAAGGTGGGAGATGTGGAATGGCTTAGAAATTCCTTCTAAGTAGTGCTGTTTTGATATTACTGATTGTTGCTCAGCCTTTCTGTAATTGTTTTGTAGAATTGTTAAGGTATTGAAAATTAAAATATTATAAGCTTGCCTAGGCTCAAAAAATCTCCCAAAAACTTTACATGTAAACTTCTGCATAGTGGGTACTCATGTGCACGTAGACATGACTCTGAGTTCCTGTCTTGACTAGGAAAGTGTTTGTTCTTACTCTGCAGTAGCTAACAAATGACAAATAATGGGAGGTAAAGTCTTAGGAAAGATGGGATGGCAACCTCTTAGCCTGGAGACTTAGGGTGTGTTTCAGCCTGCTAATTTGGCTGCTGGCATATGTGAAATTGCAGACTGCCTTTGAGTCATGAGGACAGAGCTCATGTTAATTAGCTCATACAGAAGGATATGACTATTTTTCCCAGTGAAAATGTGCCTCTCAGCTACAGCTGCATAGATGACTAAAGGCTGAACTCTACTTGCAAATAAAAATTGTACCTTGTAGCTATAGAAGTACCTTTTGTCCTCATACAAAGAACTATTCTGCACATTATCTGTATTAGTTTTGTTGCTGTGAGTGAAATAGAAATGCTTGCTTTTTCGAAAATAGTTGATTCAGATACTATGACATTGCTATTTTTTTAAAAAATGAATGTGTTGCTTGGACATTAGAATTATTCTGTTGTGATATAAATTGCTTCAGATGAAATTTTTTTTGAGCTTACAGAGCATCATACATGATACATGAGTGGCATAAAAACAGAAGTCTAGTTCCTGGTTCAGTTTCTGCTGCATGCGCTACTGGCATTGATAACAATATGGGATCTTATGGGATCATGTTTGTCCAAAGTCATTTGTTTATTCATTGTCACTCATTTATTCACTGATTAAACCAGTTATGGAAAGTTAACATAATGTGTGTCCTTAAATAAGAAATATTTTGAGGAAGTGCCAGGATGTTTTCACAGGCAAAATTTCTTCTTGTACGCTCTTCCAGATTTCAGGTTAGACCCCTCAGCTCTTGGAGTTCATTCAGGGCATTCCTGGTTTTAGGCATAGGTAGCTGAATGGGCTTTTTGACTCTTTAGAAGAGTGTCTCTGCCAATGGCCAGTTTTGAAGCTGATGACCTCTCAGGGTTTTTTTGTGGTTTATTTTTTGTTATTGTTATTGGTTTTTTTGTTGTTGTTTTTAAAAAAAGTTGGAATGAAAGATTTTTCTTTCCTCTCCTAGAACCACAAGGCAGTCCTCTGGTATGTTATCCACAGCTCCAAGAAAGAGAGGCAACTCAATGATCCTCTATAAATCTAAGCAATGAGAGGCCATAATGAAAGAAGTTGGTGACTGCATTGTGTCCTTCATTTTTCAACAGAAAACTGTTTAAAGAAAGTTCATTGACTCTGACCAGAGATGCTAGAAAATTTATTTTGTAATTTTAATTTGTTAACAGAAAACAAAATGACAGAACCCCAGAACCTGAATCCAGCAAAACGATACCGAAGGCAAGATTGGCCCGGGGAACTGTATGAAAATGGTTCATTTTATTTTGCCAGGAGACAGTTGATTGAGAAGGGCTACTTGCAGGTTAGTGGTTCTGGTTTTCATGCTCTTTAGAATAATACACCTTTTACTGTTGTTGTAGAGGGTTCTAACCTGGTGCAGTCAGTATGAAGTAACAGCACTTTAACCTCAGGATGGTTTACTTATTATTTGGAACTTAACAGAGCTAGCTGCAGTTCCAGTAACAGCATCCTCCACAGGAATCAGATTTATACAAATAATATTGAGCTGTATGTAGCTATAAGCCTAAAACAATACATTTTTGAGTTTCGCATGAGTTCACCAGGATGTAAGTACACATCTTGTAATTCATTTTAGTGTTACTAAGTGTGTGAAACTTAATGCAGTGCTATAGGCTTCTCATTTAATAAACTTGTATTCTTGGCCAGTTTAGTCTTAGGCCATTTTATACTGTAACTTAGACAGTCTTTTCCCCTTTCCTGATGTTTACATCCCAGTGTAGTAATGCAGAACAAATGCATTTACTTCATCTTTCACTTTGTTTATTTGTCTACAAATATAGTCCCTTCATTTTCTCATGCAAGACAAGTTCTCCATCTTACAGGTCATTTCCAGTATTTGTTAGCAGAACTGCAGAAAAGCCCAGTGTAAATACTTCTGTATTTCTAACAGGAATACCTTACAAGGTGTGTCAAAAATACCAGGTTCTTGCTTTGCTCTTTCCCAGATACGTCACTAATGCAGAGATGCTAGCTTTAGGTCTATAGTTTGTAAAGACCTGGGGAGTACAATTGTGTTGAATTCTACATTTTCTGAGGACTGGGCCACTAACTCTCAGAGGATTAGGGCTTTTCATTCTTTTCAGTTACATTGGGATGTGGTGAGTATTTTTCCAATTGACGTTTGTGTAGACAGCAAACAAAATATAGGCATACTCTATCTAGATAGTGCTAGATAGTGATAGACACTCTATATAGATAAGTGCTAAAGGCATTTCTATTGTACTATAGTAAAAGACCTGGTAAAATTGGTGTGACGTAATGCCTACAATGCATAACAGGTTTCTTGCACATTTTCTGTAGTGGTAAAATAAAAATACCTATTAACTGTTCTCTGTTAAAGTTCCTTTGCATGTTTGATTCTGTGTCACTGGCAAAAACATAATTATTGATGGTTCACATATACTAGCTGCTGTGACCAATGTTTAACCAGATACTTAGCTTTCATTGCGTGGTGCTAAATTGTACAAGTCTCTTAATCTTGTATTAAGCCAAGCAGAACATTTTAAAGGGTTCTGTTTTATTTAGGGTGGCAAAATGGCCTACTATGAAATGCGTGCAGAGCACAGTGTGGATATTGATATAGACATTGATTGGCCTATTGCAGAGCAGAGAGTATTGAGGTAAAACCGTTTTTTATTCCTTAATTTCTTTGATATCTCTGATAGTTTCAGAGTGTGCTCATGTGAATTCATAATGTATGTGAAATAGGTAATCAAAGATAGTTAGACAACCTGCTTTCTATGCATCATTTTTTTCTTATATATGTTTAAATCATGTAAATTACCTTTGCTATATGTTTGGGTTTGTGTTGGGTTTGGGGTTGGTTGGTTTGTTTGTTTGTTGGTTGTTTCTTTGAAAGCTCAGCCTGGGGAAAAATGTAAGCTTCACTGTACTATAGCAGTGTGTTAGCATTGTCTCCAGCCTTTCCAGCTGAGTTGTCCTAGGCTTCCATGGGCTGGAGCAAGTTTATGGATGCATGTGACTGAGAGTATTTGCATCTAAGGCATGAGCCGATTACATCTTGTCAGCTGCCTTTTGTTTGCAGCTACTCTGCACTTCTCTAAGGAGATAATTGGTGGGAAAGGAATATGTTTCTGTGCCTTTTTCCTCCTTTGCTCCATTTTGGTTTTGCCCCACATAAATGCTACAGAACATAAGAGGTTATGCTAAGGGAATAAATCTCATCCTAATTTTAAATAGACAACATAACTGAGCTGTCTTTTGGATCACTCTGTTTTTTTCTTTGAAGAGGGAGAATATAGTTGGAGAGGGATGATGGTGAGAAAAGACATTACAAAAACAATGAATTTCAAAGTTGATTATCTGAAGATCACATTTGTATTTTAAATATTTGGGGTTTGGAGTGTGCAGAAACTTCCATCCTAAAAAATAACTTCTTTATCTAGCTTTGGATATTTTGGCAAAGAGCCATTAAAAGAGGTGAAGCTATTGGTTTGCAGTATTGATGGATGCCTGACAAATGGTCGCATTTATGTGACAGAAGATCGGAAGGAAATGGTCTGCTATGATTATAGAGACATTGTTGGTATCGACCTATTAAAGAAAAGAGGAATCCAGGTATGTGGCATTCTGAAGTGTGAGGGTTTATGCCTGATGTAAACTGAACATTGAAAGATTCTAAAACCCTGCAGCATGTAAGTTGGAGTTTCTTCAAAGTAATCGTGATCAAGCAGCATAGTCCATTGGTTCAGGGTTGGGACAAATGTTGTTCTTGGGTTACATATTAGAAAATTAGAATGTTTTGACAAAGTTTTCAATCTTCACTGTAGCTATGGCATCTTTTTGTTCTGGAAAAATGTGTGAAGAAATCTTTATAGTGTTTTGCTAGCACTAGTCTTGTTCCGTATAGTCTAGATGCTCATTATTAGAAGTCAGCTTTACTAAGCAGGGATATGTTGTTACTTGTTACTATAGAGAGGAAGAAATACGCAGACAAATCAATTGGTTCATCCTAGATCACCGTGATTGTTGCAGAGAAGGGAAATCAAACTCTGAACACTTTCATCTGCATAGTTATTTTAACCATAACTTACAAGAATTCAGTGTGAATGATAAATGGAAACAACCCAGATCGTAACATGCCTACTTCACTAATTTTATAACTACTATTCAGTTCTACTGATCTAAATCTTTGCTTGGATTTATGTAGCCTCCTGGTTATTTTCTGTATGTGCTGCTGCCTTTGATACAGCTGGAAGAATTTTTTTGGGGTAAGAACTAAGTTAAGATTTAGGTTACCTTCAAAGAGCCTTAACCCACTTGTGCTGCAGGTAAAGAGAGGCATGGACAGGACAAAAGTAGCTATACCCCAAGTAGATATCTCCAGATACATTTTTGGAGTCTCCATTGCAGGATTCTTTCAGAACAAGTTAGATGAGACATTAATGACATCCCTTGCAGCTCTTGCTGCATTGGGGCAGTAAAATGGAGTAGATAATTTTTCAGAACTCCCTCAGCTTCATTTTCTGTGAGGCAAAAGGGGAAGGAAGCATGTAATCATTGTTTTGTTGCATCTGGGACCCATTTCCATACTTGCTGTGACTTGGAGTCTTTCCTTAAAAGCCTCCTGGTTTTTGTGCCACACTTCATGTATTTCTGGAATATATTGCTGATCAACCTCTTTGTGTACCACTTCTGTTCATTCTGTACTTAAAAAAGTCCAAGTATTTCTTAGTATTTGAAAGCAATTAGGGAATTTAAGCTTGTCCACAGCTTGAACAGGAAACTTGGAGGAGTTGCATCTGAATTTTTTAAAAATCTTGCTGCAAAAATCTTCTGTTTTTAGCTTACCTTGTACATCATTTCCAAAACATCAACTTTGGAACGAACTGCAGGAGATTTTTCTGCTGTGCTGCGTCAGTTTGTTTGGTGTTCTGTTGATGTTCTGAAATCCTACAGTAAATAAAATGATGTTATTAGGTAAAGGGAGTCATAGAGAATACTTTGGAATATTCTACTTCTGCAAGTATTACAGGAATCTTCCTTGGTAATTCTTGTATTCCACACTGTAGCTTAACTAGATGCTATTGCAATAAATAGTCAGCATGCCACTGTATTGTGATACCTAGTATTTTATTCAGTACATGTTGCATTTAAAAAGACATGCAAATTTATACTTTTGAACCTCAGAGAAGCCTGCAGAATGGTGTTTCACTTTCCCAAAGTAACTTCAGGACTCTAGTGTTGGTTTTGAATGCTGATCACATCTGCTCTGAGTTTTGATTGAAGAAACCAGTTATTCAGTGCTTTTCTGATATCTGAGAGAGGTTTTATGAGGAAAACTTCTGTTTTGTTAAAAAATAATCTTATATGTTTTATTTCTTTGTATATAGAGTTTATTCTAACTTGACTTCATTTTAATAGGTTCGACTCATCTCTGACAGAGATTGTTCAAAAACACTGTCAGCCATGCAGCTGGGATGTATAGCAAAAGTTAGTGCAACAAATAAATTAGAAGTCCTAGAGGAATGGCAAAAAGACATGGGTTTAAGCTGGAAAGAAGTCTCTTACTTAGGTCAGTTCCTTTTTTTTTTGGTAGTAAAACTTTATATGGCATTCACAAATCAAAACTTCACAGTGCTGTTCATCTTCAAAATGCTTTGCGCTTTGTTAATATGCTGAACTTAGTGTGATTGACATGTAAACTACAGCACCCAATCACCAGAAGCAGGTATGTATTTTTAGGCTTGTTAGGGTACAATCTGATTAGTAAAGGCATTGGTGAATCAGTGTCTAATTTGGTAAGGAGATAATGGCTGTTTTTATAGAATCATAGAATAGTTATGCTTGGAAAGGACCTTAAGATCATCTGGTTCCAACCCCCCTGCCATGGGCAGGGACACCCCACACTAAGCCATGTCACCCAAGGCTTCATCCAATCTGGCCTTGAATGCGTCCAGGGGTGGAGCATTCACAACTTCCTTGGGCAACCCATTCCAGTGCCTCACCACCCTTACAGGAAAGAATTTCTTCCTTAGATCCAATCTAAGCCTCTCCTGTTTAAGTTTGAACCCATTACCCCTTGTCCTGTCACTACAGTCCCTAATGAAGAGTCCCTCCCCAGCATCCCTATAGGCCCCCTTCAGATACTGAAAGGCTGCTATGAGATGTCCACGCAGCCTTCTCTTCTCCAGGCTGCACAGCCCCAACTCTCTCAGCCTGTCTTCATATGGGAGATGCTCCAGTCCCCTGATCATCCTCGTGGCCCTCCTCTGGACTTGTTCCAACAGCTCCATGTCCTTTTTATGTTGAGGACACCAGAACTGCACACAATACTCCAGGTGAGGTCTCACGAGAGCAGAGTAGAGGNAGCTCCATATCCTTTTTATGTTGAGGACACCAGAACTGCACACAATACTCCAGGTGAGGTCTCACGAGAGCAGAGGAGAGGGGTAGGATCACTTTAAGGAGATTTATAATGAGATACAGAAAAGAGATATAGTTGTTTTATAATGAGGTTTAGGAAAGTTTTGGTATTACACAAGCATACAGATACTGCTCACAATTTTGAGCTGGAGTTCATTTCAGATGGATGTTGTATAGATTATATTCTGAAATGGAAACAAATGAACAGAAGTAAAATTGAAAGCCATATTATTCTGTACGAAACTGTTTTTCAGTGGCAGCTTAAGCGTACAGTTTGCAAATGCTTATTCAACTGCTCAGATAATTTTACTGCTCTTAAAAGTACCATTCTCTTACCTGAAGATTGTGTGAAGTGTGATCAGCATTTATATCTATCACTAAGATTTTCCAAGAACTCACATGTGCAAACTGCTGTTGAGCTGCTCAGAGGAAAATTGTGGCACAAATACAAATTTTATTTTTTTTTTTTTTTTTTTTTTTTTTTT
>NDXB01011071.1:11184-22542 GCA_002631895.1 Agapornis roseicollis
TTTTTTTTTTTTTTTTTTTATTACTAGTACACAATACGATAGTGAGTTTGCTCAGCTTTCCCCCTCTAATATTTTGCCTTGTCTGTCATCTTTCTCCATAGGAAATGAAGAGTCTGATGTGGAATGCCTGAAGAAAGCTGGCATGAGTGGTGTGCCTGCTGATGCTTGTGTAGTTGCTCAGAAAGCTGCTGGTTATATTTGTAAAAGCAATGGTGGGTGTGGAGCTGTCCGGGAATTTGCAGAACACATATTCCTGTTGTTAGAAAAGGTGAACTCATCAAGGAAGCAAATGGAAGAAATGAGTTCAGCAGGACAGAAAATGGGGAAATGAGAACAGCAGGAGAGGAAATAAGGAATGAATGAAAAAGGACTAACACAGTTGGTCAGTCCTGCCTTTCCTGTCTTCCTCTCTCAGTAAGTCTGTATCCCAAAGGCTGGCTTTTTACATTGCCATGAGTTAACAAAGATGTTTCCGTCTAATTTAAGGTCTCATTTCAATTAAGTGCTGATATGGGTGATTGTATGCTGATAGTAATTATCATTCAGGATTATTTTAAAGGTCATTAAAGAAATGCCACAAAAAGTAGTGTTCTGTAAATCTAATCTTAATCTTTACACCTGTCCTACAGGAATGATGTGTCTTCAGTTCATAATCCAGGCTTTTTTCAGGGATAAATGATTTTACATGACTTGAAGATCTGTAATTCAGACTTTAAAAAAAAAAAATCTGATCATTTTTCCTCGTTTGGATTACCTTTCCTTTATCAAATGTCAATATGGTATTGTAGTTGTGTGCTTGCTTTTTTGCAGGATTCATTTCCATAAGGAAGAGTTTTAACATGCTGGAGAGATCAGTAACTATTGAATTTCTTCCTATATTTTTAAAAGAAAGCTCAGTTACTGTAAACCCAGTTGATATTAGTTAAGAAAAGCACTTAAGTGTGTGTTAAATTTCAAGTTCATAAATAATGGCATTTGGAATTGTGCCTCTTTGAATCTGTTTATTTTGGGTTTTATGGAAGTGCTTAAATTAACATACCTGAATGCTTTGTTATATTTGGGGTTAAATTTCACACTGAGATTGTTCCTTTGTAGAAACTCAGTATCTATGAAGGCCTTTATTACAATCACTGAGTTAAAAACACTCTAACATTTAACATGTATTGTATGGAAAACTAAATGCTGTTTAAAAACAAAAGACAAAAACCAGAAAACAACCAAAGCATAGTTATTGATTGTGGATTTATAAAAACTGTATATGTATATATATATACACACAGACTTTTTAGCATGTTAATTTAAAACTGATGTATATGTATGCTTGTATTTATGGAAAATACAGTTTTTACTGTATCTTTACTGTATCTTGATTTAAAGAACTTGGTATCTGTAAAAATTCATAGAACTGACTCTAAAAATAGGCATTAGTTTTCAATCCTAGTATTTATCAGTGAATAAAGTTCTGCTTTGGGTTATGCTATAAAATAAAAAATAGCTGTGGTACACAGGTAATTACTACTGAGTTGAATAACAATGGCTTGTCATTTTAGTTTGTTTCTCTGCTAAATAGACACTCCCACTATAATATCACCTGACAGATGGCCCTCTGATTAACTTTGTATTTACTTCCTTTTACAAAGGAAAATTTTAAACTGAATTTATTTTATTGACTATCTACAGTAGGAAGAGTAACAGATGAATAGTTTACTAATCAGCTCTAACTTACCATTTAAGTCTTTCTTGTCAGTGAAGTTTTAGCGTTCTGTGCTGGATAAATCCTATGAACTTTGATAACAGGAGAGACACATTTTAGACCTAACTGTGGGTTTTGGTATAGGGAGATGGATTGTTTAGTTTTATAGACTTACGTGGTAAAGTTTCAGCAGTCCAGACTCGGTGAACATTTCAGGTTTGATAATGTCATAGAATTGGCCAAGTTTTCATTACTTCACCTTGTGTCATTATCAGTAACTTGCTGACTTAAATTTCAACAAGAGATCACTGTGAATAGATTGCTTTAAACAAGTTGACTGTGATTCCTATTCCTTTTATGTTAGAGAAAGCAAAAATGAGTAAGTGCAATTGTAATAAAAATATGAGTTGTTAGTACTGTTTTTAGCTTACTGTTTGAATCAGTAGCTCTTCTAACATTTCAACTGCTTGCTGAATGTGCCACGTATACATTGGGTCTCTACCCAGAATTTTTGCATGAATCAAAAATAAATGTAGAGATGTTTTTATATGAATGTTGGTAACACTTTGGCACAAGGAGTAGTGGTTATCCCTTCACCTACTTCTGGATCCAATAATTTATTTTTATCTGATCTTTGTCCTATTCAGTGTATGCTTCTCGCCAGTTCTGTGCTGTTTCCAGTTCTGTGCTGTTTCCTGTAGGGTAATCCAATGTGTTCTGACCTTAGTTCACATCAAATCAATATGAATTATATATCACTCAACCTTTTAAGGTTAAAGGGATTTTATAATACGTGGTGATTTAAGCTGCTTAATACTTTTAAACTGTGAGCACACATTAATCTTTTCCAGAGCCTATGTAAGATGGTTGTTCTGTTGTTTTTGTTTTGTTTTGGTTTTTAGTATATTATCTAATAGTATTCTCTTAAAGCACTATTTCATCTATCCAGAAATAACTCCAAGTGAGTCTGGTTTATACCCAGCAGGATTAATTATCAGCATTATAAGAGCAATAATAAAACATGTCCAGTGGAAGAAAACCACCATTATGGAGAAACCTGTTGCATAGATGAGTTAGTTAGAAAAATCTTGTCATTTTCATAGAATCATAGAATAGTTAGGGTTGGAAAGGACCTTAAGATCATCAAGTTCCAACCCCTCCTGCCATAAGCAGGGACACCTCACACTAAACCATGTCACCCAAGGCTCCTTCCAACCTGGCCTTGAACACTGCCAGGGATGGAGCACTCACAACCTCCCTGGCCAACCCATTCCAGCACCTCACCACCCTCACAGGAAAGAACTTCCTCCTGATATCCAATCTAAACTTCAACTGTTTCAGTTTTAACCCGTTATCCCTTGTCCTGTCATTATAGTTCCCAATGAAGAGCCCCTCCCCAGCATCCCTATAGGCCCCCTTCAAGCAGTGGAAGGCTGCTATGAAGTCTCCATGCAGCCTTCTCTTCTCCAGGCTGAACAGCCCCAGCTTTCTCAGCCTGTCTTCATAGGGGAGGTGCTCCAGTCCCCTGATCATCCTCGTGGCTCTCCTCTGAACTTGTTCCAATAGCTCCATGTCCTTTTTATGTTGAGGACACCAGAACTGCACACAATACTCCAGGTGAGGTCCCACGAGAGCAGAGTAGAGGGGCAGGATCACCTCCTTCGACCTGCTGGTCACACTCCTTTGGATGCAGCCCAGGATACTGTTGCTTTCTGGGCTGCAAGCGCACACTGCAGTCGCCTCATGTTCATTTTCTCATTGACCACCACCCCCAAGTCCTTCTCCACAGGGCTGCTCTCAATCTCTTCTCTGCCCAACCTGTAGCTGTGCCTGGGATTGCTCCGACCCAGGTGTAGGATCTCGCACTTGTCATGGTTAAACTTCATGAGGTTGGCATCAGCCCACATCACAAGCGTGTCAAGGTCCCTCTGGATGGCATTCCTTCCCTCCACCGTATCCACCCAACCACACAGCGTGGTGTCATCAGCAAACTTGCTGAGGGTGCACTCAATCCCACTGTCCATGTCAGCGACAAAGATGTTGAACAAGACCTGTCCCAACACTGATCCCTGAGGGACACCACTCGTCACTGGCCTCCAGCCAGACACTGAGCCATTGAACACAACTCTTAGCGTGCAGCCATCCAACCAGTTCTTCATCCACTGAGTGCTCCATCTATCAAATTGANTCCATGTCAGAAGATGTTGAACAAGACCTGTCCCAACACTGATCCCTGAGGGACACCACTCGTCACTGGCCTCCAGCCAGACACTGAGCCATTGAACACAACTCTTAGCGTGCAGCCATCCAACCAGTTCTTCATCCACTGAGTGCTCCATCTATCAAATTGATGTCTCTCCAGTTTAGAGACAAGGATGTTGTGTGGGACAGTGTTGAACGCTTTGCCCAAGTCCAGGTAGATGACGTCAACTGCTCTACCCCTGTCCATCAGTTCCGTAGCCCCATCATAGAAGGCCACCAAATTGGTCAGGCAGGATTTCCCCCTAGTGAAGCCATGCTGGCTGCCACCAAGCACCTTGTTGTTTTTCATGTGCCTTAGCATACCTTTCAGGAGAATCTGCTCCAAGATTTTGCCAGGCACAGAAGTGAGACTGACTGGTCTATGGTTCCCTGGGTCACCCATTTTCCCCTTCTTGAAAATGGTTATATTTCCCCTTTTCCAGTTGTCAGGAACTTCACCTGACTGCCATTTTAATGCACTTGTCTTAAAAATCCTTGATTGGTACTATTGTTTCTCTCTTTTTCTCTTATAAGTTTGTCTATCCCATTGCTGATCCTAGATGCGTTTGTGTATGTGGCTATGTTTTCGTAGAGCTTTTCCCACTACTAAGTACTGGAGGAAAGAGAAACAGTTGAGAGCAGTCCCATTCTATAGCTCTCTCCCACACCTCCATAGCATTACAGACCACTTCCCTAAAAAGGGTGCCATTATTTCTTTTTGCAGATGGAAGAATTTTTTTAGTTGCTTATAAAAACAAAAGATGTTATAGGGAATGAGCAGTGAGCAATGTGGAGGCAATGATACCAAATCATTTAGGTTAGTAAAGAACAGCTAGCAGTTAAAAAGCAAACTGATTTTAGGAATGAAGAAGAAAAAGATACAAAAGAACAAAAAAGGATAGAAGGAATTACTCCACTGTATAAGTCAGTGACTTGCATGTATCTTGAACACTGTGTTTTGTTTCTTGCATGTTAAAAAGGTTGTAGTACTCAAAAGGATTGTGGGAGGATAAAACAGATGACGAAAGAATCGGGTTCAGTGTGAGCAACAACCAGGTAAGAATTCTTCAGTTTGGAAGAAGGAGAGCTGCAGGGAATTGTTTTAGATACCTAACAGGGAAAGACTGCTGAACAAACTAGAGGAGACCAAAAGCATATGCCTGAGGAATATGAATTTATTGTGTTGTATTAGGCAGTGCTTTCCAGTTTTCCTGTGGCCTCAGAATATTTGCAGCTTAGGAATTTCCATAGCTGGATATGGCTTATAGACATTTAATAAATGTCTGTAAGCACACTTAAAACGGCCTTTGGCCATGTGTTCCATAAGTCTGACACTTGAGAGAATTCCTCTGGTTCTGAGCTTTGATTTCTTCCTCCTCGTACAGGAAATACCCAAGTGCATTTTTAGCCTTATTTCAGAATATACATTCTAAAACTCTCATTCTAAAATGTCAATGTGTAGCTCTGACACAGCATGGAGCAGGACATGGCATTGCTGTTACCGATAGGAATTAATCCTTTAATCCTCAAAGCTCATTGAAAATAGAAGAAGTACACACACAGAACTGTGTAGAAGTGCATGACATCAGCTGAATCAACATCTATTGTTCATAGATACTAATGGTAAATTGCTCATGAAGTTTTTTGACAAAGTGTAATTGGAGGTTGGGAGAACATTCAGGAAAATATCGTATTTGTTCTGTTTGTTCACACACTCTTGCAGGCAAGTTTCTGGGCTAAACTGATGTATATCTGAGCTAACATGGCCACTTTTGTCTTAAAGTTAAATGTGGATATAGTCTCTTCAGGGTTGTAACTTCTACTTAAAGCTGTAGTTGTACAATGTTTTATTGCCTGTACAGTCCACACAAGAGTGTGACTGGTTTTGTTCTCCCACCTTTTTTTCCTAGTTACATCTTGTGCTCAGCAGCACAGTCTCCAGTTGGAAGGGGATGTGTCACCGGTCACTGAACTTTCTGATCAGTGATGCTCTTCCCAAGTGTTGCGATTGATTTGGTGAAGCCCGATCTAAAAAAATGAAGAATGGGATGAAGTAATTGATTTAGACAAATATAAAGCACTCTGGTTAATCTGACTGAATGAACTTAAATATTTCTTCAGAATGTTTTTCATGATCTGTCTTTGGATTCATTCAATTTTATGAATTCTGCCTTTTGTTGATATCTTTTGTGCACTCTCTCTGTAAAACACCTGTGGGCTGGCTGCAAGCCATGCTGGTTTTTACTTCTTATTCTTGCATGCTTCATACCCTGCCAGGTTTTCACTAAATGTCATTGAGCACCTTGCAGCTTGTAAGCGTTAATCTCCTCAAGTTTCTTATTTGTTCAGAGAAAGCGCACATTTGGTTTATAATGAAAACCAAGAGATTTCAGGGGTTTTCAGGATAAGGTTTCAGGCAGTGCATGGCAATGTAAAGAACAAGCTAACAGGATCTGCGCCTTGCAGTGCATCTGTACTGATGCCCCTGCTGAGAAGCAGGGGAACTAAAGTCTGGGCTGCTTCAGTTAAGGTACTGTCTGGGTTTGGATAGCACAGAGATACACAAGCTAGCTCTTACTGCATTTCATTCACCTGCTAATGAAGTTGTGCTGTACCTTTTCTTTTTAATTATTATTATTATAATGTAGGTAAATCCTTAATTTAGCCAGTAGGCAATGCTGTAGACTAATTAATTCCTCCTCCCTCTTAAGTAGCTAGGCAACTAACTGCAGTTTTTGCAGCACAGTGCTACCTACCTGGCTGTTGGGTTAGGTCTAAGTAGTTTACCAAAGTCACAAATGACAGAGTACAACAAACCAGTTTTGTCCTTTGTTTTAGTGAAAGGTCCTGCAGGCAGAAAAGGGAAATCTGATTTTATTACTCCTCAGCATTTATATTTGTTAATATGGGAGTGCCATCATCTGTTCCATTGTCCTGTCTACTGTGGCTGCTGGTAGTTTCTCAGTGGTGCGGATTGGTCATTCCTGGGTACAGTCTTGCAGACACAGGCAGTCAGAAATGAAAGAGTTCATAAGCAGGCTGTGCATCAGGACTGTCCCTAGGTACCCACACAGACCTGCTCCCCCAGACAAACCTGTGTCTGATTCCCTTTAGAGGGCTGCTTGTGAGCATCCTGCAAAAATGAATGCCTAATTCTTGTGCAGAGCTTTGTGGTAAAACACTGCAGTCAATAGATGTCAGTGAAGAGCAAGCATTTCTGCTCCTTTCCGGGGCAGCTCTGCTCCCCTTCTACTGGCAGAAAGCCTAAATGGCAGTGAAGCCCACACCAGAGTTGACATGTCTCTGGTGTCTGATTGCAGCTGTTTCCAGGGCAGCTGCTTCTCTGCTTAGCATTGGCCTGTAAGACCAGTTTGAAAAAAAGACAGAAGGAGGCACAGCGATCTAAGTTCTGACTTCATGCTTTTATGTTCCTGGACTTTCACTCAAGCAGCTGTAGGGAGTTCCTGCTGGTTCCCTGCTGGGGCCATGAGGTGCCGCCACTCCTCACTGCTTGGTCAAGGAGAAAACCCTTCCGTGGGATCCGTGGGAGCCCAGGAAGAACAATGTCTCACCACACACATGCTATCTCTGCCTGTCCTTTTCGACAGTATAGTCTCCGTGGTATGCAGGATGGGCAAACAGATGCAGGAAAAGGGGAGGGCTGCCTCCTATCCAAGCTAGTAGAGAAGTTGCTGCAGAATTGTGTCTTATGGTTGCAGGTTCCTTGAAAGATGGTGGGTTGTTGTCACCTGTGAAGCTGGATCTGGTAGAAGAGTGACACAGCCACTCAGTTCTTTCCCCCTTTCTGAACATGGTCTTTCAGCGATTGTCTTCACCACCATGCTCAGCCCTTTCTGTCAGACTTGATTTCGTCTGCCGCATCCCAATGGTCCTTGCAGCAGAAGCATACTTGGCTCTTTGTCTGTGGTCTGTGACTGTCTTTCATCAGCTGGTCATGAAGCAATCCCCTTGGAAATTCCTTCTGTTCCTCCAGGTTTACTTTTCCAGCCGACAGATGGTTGCACATAAACCCTTGCCTTGATCCCCTGAGCATCTCTGCTTTACTTAGACCCAGTGTAGAAACCCACCAATTGATCTGCCCTGTGTTTTCTCTATTTTCCTATGACTTATGGTTTCAAAGATTACCAGATCTGATTCAGATTCCTCCCCCCACCTCATTTTCCCCCTCATTTCTCCAGATTCACTTGCATCTATTACAAGGTGCAAGAAGCTATTCAGAGAGATTTTTATTTTTTCTTCACCAGTCATTTTTTTCCTCCAAGAAACTGCTTTAGGTATCAAGCTGATTCTACTAGAACTAGTGTAACTTTAAATCAGGTAACTAGGGTGTTTATCTGAGCACCTTTTCTTCTTCGAGAGCTACTTCAGAAGCTAGTTGTGTGCTGTTTTCAGGAAAGAGATCCTTGAAGCAAGGCCTGAAATTCAGATGTTCCTCTCACAAGGGTTCTGGCTCTCCAAATGATCTTGCTCTCTTTTTGATCTGAACCGAAGGCCAGGTAAGCCTGGGTAGCAAGCAAAGCAGGCTAACTTAAGCAAGAGGTGGTAGAAGCCTCTTGTCTCAGCTCTGATGGCATAAATATTTAATGCTGTCTTCTCTAATTAAACCAGTCTTTAGAAGAGAAGAAGGAATATATTACCCAAATAGTAAAGCAGTACTGTAGCCATTTACATGTAGTAGAGATTGCACAGGGCTTTGTTTCTTCCAAACCTACTGTTACTGTGGTCTAGGTACATTTTGGACCAATATTTTTCTATTTTGTAGGATTGAAGTTTCTGTCTCTCCAAAACTTTTAACTGCCATAGAAAAAAAAAAAAAAAAAGAAAGAAAAACAGAGAGGGGAAAAATACTTTTTACATTTTAATGTGGATTTTTAACATCTCTGTGACCTGCCAAAATGACCTGTGGAGCCAGACTGACAATTCTTTGCAAAGTTCAGTTTGAATCCCTCCACTACAGTCATGGGAAGGGGAGGGGAAGTAGCAGCACAGTAGGGAGAGCAAGAGAAAAGATGAAAGAAATGGTAAGCATGGCAAATGCTGGGAGACCCTGCTTGCCAGTAGCTATCATCACATCCCCCCATCCTTTAGTAATTGTACCCAGCCTAGCTTTCTGGACCTCTGATGTAGGCACGTTTTGCTATGCTGTCCTCAGCTGCACAGGGCTGTGCCAGTGCCTAGCATGAACCTGCTACCCTGTAGCTGTACTAGCAGAATCTGCTTTCTTTCTATTACACCCTGCAAACAGTTGCTGTGCCCTACCTCACATGTGACAGCATTGCATAAAGCTCAAGGAAAGCTGTGTTTGGAGATTAAAGTGCTGTAAGAGTACAAGGTATTACTGAAAGGAACTATTTTGAAAGTACATTTAACTCTGAAGTGCAGTGCTAGAGGTCCCACAGCTGGCAAAGCTCTTCCTACTTTATATTCTAATGCTACCTCTTTAGCTAGTTCAGGACTCTATGCTTTAACCCTTGATCCACATGGAATGTCCTCACCCTGTCCCTTCACACATGGTTTCATATGGTGAATATATACACTGCTGCTGGTTTTCTTAATGCAGTTAATAAACTTGCGTGCAAACTTGTTTGCCTAAGGACCCTTAGGCTTTTTTCCATACTGAAAGGGCTAGAAAGGAGTCTTTAAGTAAAAAGTCCAAGCATCGTCATTAGCTGATCTCTTGCCACTCACTAATAGTGTTAGAATGACACCTAAAACAAAGGTAATGGTGGTCCATGGCATTTTAGTGGGAGAGAATGTGATTTTAGTGTCAGAATTCAATAGCACACAAACAAACTTCTGGTTTCCAAATGGCCATTTGCATAAAAGAGTGCTCAGGGCAGCATCTTGCTTGGATTGTGTTGAATTGGTAATTGCCAACGGACTGCAGTTGAAAAGGCTTTTCTCTCACTTTCTTCAGCACGTAAGTTCTGTATCATTTGTGCAGATGCAAAATCAGTAGGTCAGCTTGCACAAGCAAGGTATGAAATAAGAGGGCTGTGTGGCAAGTGTGAAATGTGTGGCTAGAGAAGGCTTTAGTGTTTTGTTGTAAATAAAGCTATACCTTAGCATCTCAAACTGATGTGTACCTTCAGAGCACACAAGAGTCAGAGTAATCGTGCTTGTCTGCATGAGTTTCTTTTCAAAGAGCTTTTGCTATATTTTTTCTGTGTGATGATGTTTGGGAAGAAGAGTCTTTAAAGCCAGCCAGCCAACAAAGCAAATCAAAGGTGAGTTCAGAAAATGTATCATGGAATAAATCAGAAGAAAATTCCTTTCTGGGTTGTTGAGAGATAGAAAAAGATTGAAGAGTAGAAGGTTTGCCGGCCAAGTGTTGAAGGATAGAAGAATCGAAGGATAGCAGGATCGCCGCAGGGGAAGCAAGCAGTCGACTCAATATGGGTGGTAGAGCAAACTTCCTTTATTCTAGGAATTTACAGGTTTATATAGCATTGTAGTAACTGAACATGCGATCATGCACAAGCAGATTGGTTAAACATATTGTTCATGCACTGTCCACACGCCTAAATACATATTCTTATTGGTTTGACACTTTTTACGTAGGATTCTCTTGTCCATTGTTTGTGGTATCTACTAACTGGTTTAAACTGGCGCAAGTGAGCAATGGGGGAATTCCACACTAAGCACAAACACAAGGTTACTGACGGTCATATCTCTTGGCTCACAGGGCTCACAGTCTTCTTGGCCAAAGCAGGCCTCAGGCTTTAGATCTGTTCAAATACCGTGTTATTTACTTCAAACAGGGAATGACCCTGGTCAATTAGCCAATCTCCCACACTGGGCTCCTAGAGCAGTCCCTCAGATATGAACACAGACAGCTGATTCTTGGAAAATCTGTCTTATCAGGGCAGGGTAAATAAGTAAGTCATGTTCAGATTAAACTGTCTCTGGGTGCAGTCTGTTTGCCACAGTGGAACTGCTGAGTTCTGTTGCACAAGGATTGTGAAGTAAAATGCTTCTCATCAAAACACTGGAAATAACCATTTTGCAGGAAGAAAGTCAAATGGAAAAAAAACCCATGTTTGTAGTTCCTCAGCATATGGTGCAGAAGTTTACATGGATTTATATTAGTTGCATTTAAAACACAAACACTTTACACTACTTAACCTGGAAATGTTACATCAAAGAAATACATGTTGTATATATATATATAAAAGACATTTAAAAGACATTTTATAAACAAACTTCAGATTATCAAATGTAAAGCTGCAGTTTTCAACTTCAGTATCAATAACAATCTGATAAAATAGGCGCTTTCCAAATCATGATAGATCAAGAAGGGGAAAGGGCTGGGGTCGAATCTTTTGTAATTTTCTTATGATGTGGATTTAGACTTTTCATATATTCAGATTCTTACAGGTTTTAGGTTTTTTTTTTTTTTTAAT
>NDXB01011071.1:22683-43230 GCA_002631895.1 Agapornis roseicollis
TTTTTTTTTTTTTTTAATATCTTACATAAAATTCTGTAATTATATCTAAGACATCCAATCATATCCATATAGAGGAAAAAATAAATAAATTATAAGGTAGTTTTGATTGTAGAAGAATGAGTCTGGCTCCTGACTCTGTAAAACCGTATACATCTGCCCACTGAAAACTGAGTTCAACTCTGGCATGGTGTTAGAATTTTCCTGTCCCCAAAGTCTCATGTTTACAATCCTTTCTGTTGGGAGGCTTATAAACTGAGTGGGAGCCCCTGTTCAGAATTTCCCACCAATTGCTCTATCTGTGTTTGTTGATAACTGGGTATTGTTCTTCATATGCAGTCACAATTCATAGGTGAGACTTTTTGCCATTTTGCTGAGCTTCATTCTCTCATTAAATATCTCCTCAAACCTTTGATTCTGTTTTGGAGT
Organism: Agapornis roseicollis; assembly: GCA_002631895.1. NCBI lineage: Eukaryota > Metazoa > Chordata > Aves > Psittaciformes > Psittacidae > Agapornis > Agapornis roseicollis. Next base: position 23,110 of record NDXB01011071.1, read on the forward strand.
GAAATGATTCTTCCAATCACCAACAGTGCCTAGGAGAGCAGGAGCAGAAAAAGAACAGTAGGGTTAGCAATATATAGTGCAGAAAATTTATTTAAGTGCAGCCTAGTTTGGTTAATGTTGTTGCTGGCGCAAATTCTTAATATATTATTAACCATAGTCTCTGTGGTAGGTCATGATCATAAGTAATTGTTTTATTGGTCTGGTGGGACTCTGAAGGAAGCAGCTGGCTGTTAACCCTCAGTCCCATACTTGGCTAGTGCCAACAGCTAAGTGGTACATGAAGAGCAGCAGGCTTCCTAGATGGATTAGAGCTCTTGGACATCTCAGCAGAGAGGCATCTTCTGCACCTCAGATGTATGCAGTTAAAGGTCTATTTTGGCTCTTTCACAGGCAGTAGAGGAAATGATTGCTTCCTTTCTAAACCCATCTCATCCTACTCAATGTCTAAAACTCATCAAATGAATGGTGCTCCAGTAGCAGCCATATGTCTCCACTGGCTAAAGAAGACTCCTAAAAAAGGAGCCCAGAATGACCTGATAGATGAATCCCACCCTCACACCCACTCCTAGCCTCTAAGGCTTTCTACAGAAGAGGTGTCCAGCTACATAAGGGGGCAGGTAGGTGCTTCTGGGTGACCATGCACACTCATGTTCAGTAAAGTGTTTCAACTGTTACCCAGTTTCAGCAAACAGGAAATTGTTTATTCAACTAACATATTTGCACAAGACAATGTGTACAATGCATCCTCTAACGACCCTGCATCCTGGGGAGATTCTGACTGGACACTAAAGGAGGTTTTTGCACCATGAGAACAATCAGCTATAGGAATAATCTCCTCAGGGAAGAGGTGGATTCTCCAAAGTTGGACACTTTTAAGATTTGGCTGAACAAGGTGCTGGGACATCTAGCCTAGGTCATACTTTGCAAAGAAAGGTTGGACTAGATGATCCCTGAAGTTCCTTCCAACCTGGGATTCTATGACTCTATGATTCTGCAGTCCCAAAACTGCTAACTCAAATAGCATTCTGGACAGCAGAGACAAGAAAAGAGAGTCTGAAGAATAATATATATGTATAAATCTTCTGTAAACTGTCTGCAACTAGCTAAACCTCTGGGATTTGCATAGGAACTACTTGGAAGTGAAACTGTCAGTGTTTCTCAACATTTTCAACATGCTTCTGTCAAAGTTCACTGACTTAGAAAAGTGTATCTGAAGGTTTTGTTTGCTTTTTACTGAGAGATTCTATTTTGGCATTTGCTTTAGCTCACTGGTAAAAGCATTCTGAATTAACAAAATGTAAAAAAGTGTTTCCCTATTTATTAATTGAAACAATTCTTGGTTTTAAACTATCAATTATTGTTCAAAAATTAACTAAGTAAAAATAATCAAAACCCAACTAAACATGAGGAAAAGTTAAGAGCAAGAAAACAGCTCCTGCAGGTGTTTTAAAGTCCCATCTGAGCTAAGCACTGTTCAAGATTTTACCACAGATTCCAGCTTGACCAAGCTCTGAAGGCTACCTTTGAGGCCATCAAGTGATTGAGTCATCCCTTCTTTTGTTGTCGTTGTCAGCATATTCCTTTTTTCAATATGCTTTTTCCTACATTTCAATAAGATAAGAGATAGTATGGAGGATAAAGGCTACAAGCAGTCTCCTTTGAAAGGAATGTGTCTAGCTTTTTCTAAAACAAAGCGACCTTTGCAGGTAATATCAGAGGAGACACATTGTAAAAGACTGAAGTGGTCAACTTTTACATAAAAAAAACCCAAACCAGAATAATGCTTTGTGAAGCTTTCCTTTTAGCATAAAAGCTCCCATGGAGCAATATTAGTCAGACTGGTTTTCAGACTCCCCCATGCCTCCTTAGCATAACTCTGCATTTGCAACCAGAGAACTTAGAAAGAAAGTGATTTTTAAGATGGCTTCTAATTGAGAGATCCTGTCACTGCTTCCTGGGGCTGATTCAAAACATCACTACAGTCCAGGAAAGATCTGTGGCCTCTGCCTGGATTCCCACCCCTTCTTCTGTGTTAAACCCAGCCAAAGGAACTCACCTTTTCGGAAAATTAGCTTCCTGTTGGATGTCAGTGCACAAACAGTGTGATTGGGATTGCTGTTCTCCTTTTCTGTGTCTCTTTTCATCTCTGAGAATGAGGACGTTTTGCAGATGTCTTGGATATCATCGTCACTGATGTTTAAACCCAAGAACAAACTTATGTCCTTTACAACCTTAGGGAGATCCTGAGATACAAGAAAAATGAAGCTTTTGTATTTCTGAGCTGATTATCAGGCTTCTAGTTAATATGAAAGTGATTCTTTTTATTACCTACCAAGTTTATCACACATTCAAGCAAAGTTAAAGATGTTATTGGACTGTGTAGATGATGAGTGCGGTAAACCTGATTCCCCTCTTACCCATACTCACAGAAGTGAGTAAATGCTAAGTATGTGATATCAAACACAGTTAGTTACACTGTCAGTTTTACTTCCAGTGCAGGTAAAGTGTCCTCCTGTCTCTCAGAATTATTTCATTGTGAGCAGAGAAATTCATAGAACCATAGAATCAGAATAGTTAGGGTTGGAAAGGACCTTAAGATCATCTAGTTCCACCCGCCTGCCATAGGCAGGGACACCTCACACTAAACCATGCCACACAAGGCTTCATCCAACCTGGCCTTGAACACTGCCAGGGATGGAGCATTTACAATTATGATTATGGTGTGGTTTGTTTTGTTCTGTTTTTCTTCTTGGACTACCATTCTGTACTTGATTTTAGAAATNAAGGACCTTAAGATCATCTAGTTCCACCCGCCTGCCATAGGCAGGGACACCCCACACTAAACCATGCCACCCAAGGCTTCGTCCAACCTGGCCTTCAATGCTGCCAGGGATGGTTTCAGCTCAGCTTCTGTGTAAGTAGTTTGTTTAATTGGAGGTGCTATATCTACAGATACAACTGGTTTATTTATATACCTTAGTGGATCCCCTCCTTCCTCCTCCCACCCCTCCCCCCAAAGAGGAACAAAATTATTTTAATGGAAACACCAGAAAGTGTTTTCGATACACCCAAAAATTCATTCTGTGAAAGCTAAAGTTTGCTGGTATTTGTCTTTTTTAAAGAAAAACAAAGCAGTTTCTGCATAATAATCTCCTTTCATCAAAATCTTCTTCCTACCTCTTGAGCCTCTACTTTTCTTGTATATAGTGAGCACAAGTCCCACTGACTATGAGTAGTTCTGTTGTCTTACATTACTTTATGAAAATTTCACCTGAAATGTCAGGTATAGCAGGTTAATGTGTGGCCCTCAACAGATGTCCTTGGTTGATCTTTCCATAGGAGCAAGAACAAGGAATTTGAAATTCTTTCTGTAGCCTGGGGAAAACAGTGTAATATATGTCCCACTTCTACATCTATGAAATGCAGCTCTCATAGGATTTGATATTTATATAACTTCTGCAGTCAGAATTAGTTCACTAATATAAAGTTCTGTGCAAATAGAAAATATGCCCAAAGACATACATTCACGTTTTTCTTCTTTCTCTTTTTTCATTATAATTTGCTCTTTGATATTATAATGATGTTAATTTACAAGTAATGCATTCTGAAAAGAAGAGCAGAGAGCATATTTACCTTCTTCATGTCTTCATAGAATAAAAACAGGACGTTTTTGTCATTTTCATGTTCTTCCCAACTTAGGAAGTGATCAAACCAGGATCCACAGACAACTGAAAACAAAACCCATGTAGAAGAGATTCATATAAATTTTATTAATAAATAACTCTGATGGTATCTCACACATTTAGGGAATGAACCCTTCATAATATATACCCTATATTCCTCGAAAACATATTGCATTCTTTTTATGAAATGACTCAAGTTTACCATTCTTGTTTGAATACCTTTTCATATTAAAGATCCAGATACTATTCTGAGATATGATTCTGTAGTGGGAACAGGCTCCAAATCTAAGAAAAGGCCAGTAATGAGGGAAAACGTATTAGCCTAATCAGAGCTGAGCATCTCAGCAAATGTCTGTATGACCGTGGTCACACATATGATCACTTCACTAGGCAATGAGATAAGGAGTCTGTTAAATGTAGCACGCTTTCGTTAGCTATTTTGTCCCAGCAGGGGAGAATCTGCATTATTTTTAAACATCAAAGAAGAATTATGTGAAGAAGACAGGCTGAGAAAGTTGGGGCTGTTCAGCCTGGAGAAGAGAAGGCTGCGTGGAGACCTCATAGCAGCCTTCCAGTATCTGAAGGGGGCCTATACGGATGCTGGGGAGGGACTCTTCATTAGGGACTGTAGTGACAGGACAAGGGGTAATGGGTTCAAACTTAAACAGGGAGGTTTAGATTGGATCTAAGGACGAAATTCTTTCCTATTAGGGTGGTGAGGCACTGAAATGGGTTGCCCAAGGAAGTTGTGAGTGCTCCATCCCTGGCAGTGTTCAAGGCCAGGTTGGACGAAGCCTTGGGTGGCATGGTTTAGTGTGAGGTGTCCCTGTCTATGGCAGGGGGGTTGGAACTAGATGATCTTAAGGTCCTTTCCAACCCTAACTATTCTATGATTCTATGAAATACATCATTCAGCTAATGGCATAGATATCTTACAGTTTTACAGCTGACTCATAGTACTTGTTTTGTCTGACTATTCCTTTTGCTAAGCCATAGGAGGATANCATTCAGCTAATGGCATAGATATCTTACAGTTTTACAGCTGACTCATAGTACTTGTTTTGTCTGACTATTCCTTTTGCTAAGCCATAGGAGGATAGCTAAATTCCAGCTTTCTTTTAAAAAACAAAGTTCTGACCCTTCTGTTTGAAAGAGAAAATGGACTGCATTGAAACCTGAGTTGAAAGCCTCTTATAGGGTGATGAGAAGAGGCCTGAACAGAGCAATCACAGCTAGTATTCTTGAGTACTGTGACTCTGCTTTATAACTACCACTAGAAAAGTATAATATTGTAAGCAATATCAGTTTGTTTCCAAACTGTGAGTTATAATTAAGTATTTTGCTGAATACTCTAGTGAGTAGACCTCTCCTGCACATAAAGTACTGTTTAATTGCAAATCACATGTGCTCCACAGTATGCAATTAAACCCTGCTCTCCTGGTCAACCACACTGAAGATGTATTCAACAATAGTGTAGAATAGCCCTGTTGGCTTCAGGGGTACAGCACACAGACTCGGAGACTCCAGGGACAGCATCACATTTGTCACTGTTTGTCCTCACCCTTGCTCTGAACTAAGATTAACTTTGCAAGAGTACTAAAGGATCTGAATGACCTTAATATGTTTCTCTTAAGAGCAAAACCAACATCTCTGTATCACCTCTTATGTAAATTTCTGTTGTAACCAGCATAGTTGTCTTTTTATGCCATATATAAGGACACAGAAAATAGAAGGTGGCTACTAATTTACAGATAAATTACAGATTAATATGATCTTCTTTTATGTTTTTCACTATCATATGTTGAGAGTTGATACTAAACAAGCCAAGATACTGCACATCACTGAAAGATGTGCATTAGGGCTGCCCTGAACTAGGAACACAAGACCTGAGCCAAAGTTACAGGGCAGTAGGTAGATTGACATCTGGAGCTCTAATGTTGGTGACTGCAATGGCACTTTTATTTCAAAGTTTTCAAGCCAATCTATCATTGTTGCTGTTATCTTCACTATGGTTGTATAGGAGGAACACATCCTCAGAGAAGTCATAAAGCACTAAAAATGGGAGTGGATAAGTGCAATAGGGTCCTGTAGTCAGCTTCCATGCCAGAATGGCCACTCATAAAAATCTTACTCTTGTCCTTGGTCTTTGGACCCTGCTACTAAGACAGCGCATCAAGCAGAGTGTGTGCAGCTGGACTTTATGAAAGCATCTAGACGCCCTTTGAAGGTGCAATAAAGGCTGTCTTCAAGACTGGAGAAGGCACTAGACCTGCAAGCATAGCTCTCAGTACAGCTTGGGGATGGTCTCCCCATGTGCCCCATTGCCCACACTTTGGCATGGCAGAGGAGCTGTATACGCACACCTCCTCTTTCACAGTTAAAACATGAACTCTTGATGGGAAGCAGCCTGTTACTGTGGTTCACAAAACAAGGTTGAAAATGTTTTAACACAGGCAAATCCACAACAGAATCTGCAAATTGTCAGGGATTTCAGAGTGTTTGTGGGAAGAAATAAAACCAGTATCTTGTCTGTGTTTTTAAGATGATATGTCAGAGAATGGCAAAACCCTGCACAGAGAAGTTGTGCTGAAATAATGCAGCTATTTATCAAAATGTCTCCTTGCAGGGCTGAGGATAGTATCCTACTATTTGTTCTTGTTTAGTTTGGCATTAGAATTCATCCTGAAAAAGACCCAATAGCTAAAGATGTGTGAAGAAGGAGTTCAATAAGGAGCTTTCACATAGTACACATTTCTTGATTCTTCTTGTGCATAATAAGCTAATGTAAACTGCAAGGAGAAAATGTAACGTTCATCCTTACCATCTCCTTTTAAGAACAAGTCAAAGAAAGCAGTCCAGGTGTCTATAGTGGGAAGGTTTGGGTTATCTCTGTAGTAATGATACATAGAAACTGCAGTATCTTTTGGATTTCTGCTGATGTAGATCATCTGTAAATGAAGATGATACAGGTATTAATGATAATACCTGTGTTCATTTTAACTCGTGAGTCAGTATGGTAGCTAAACACATGAAACCAATATCTAATTAACATTCGTAGGACTGCTGCCAAACATAAATTTTGACCTTTCATTCAAACTAGCTGTGTCCCAAAAGTTTGGATATGAGTAATCCTGGAATTTTGAACTTCTAATATAAAATCTGAGACCCAGAGCTTGTTTTTTAAAGATCTCCCACATTAGCATGGGGGGAACTCAGAACTGTGATCTGAATCTGCTTCCCACATTTCAGTTCTCTGTTTGCCCCATAGATCCTTACAAAAAAGTCTTCACAAAGCTTCAAGAGGAAGGGCAGAGTACCTTCACCCACAGAACAGCCCATAATTACCCAAGGTAACTATTTTCTAAGCCAGCCCTCCAGTGAAGCAGGGCCATGAGAGCACCCCTCTCACCTCCCCCGCCATCCTTAATAATATATTTCTGATTGAAAGATGTTGATGTTCTATTATTTTTGTGGTGCCTGGTATACAAATCACACCATGGGAGCAGTGAGGCAGAAGCAGAACACCGTCCCTAGCCCAGGTCTGTGCTCATGGTGCCTTTGGCTGTTGATCAGCTGTGTCTCCAAAATTCACAGCAAACCACTACAGGAAACTGTAAATAATTTAAAAAATAATAAGGATTGTCCTGGTTCCAGCTGGGATAGGGTTAATTTTCTTCCAAAATAGATTCCTAATAACCTATCTTACTGCTCTTATGCCTTTTTGCCTTACCTTGCAATTCTTATTCTTAAAATTTGGAGGTAACATGTTGTAGTCTAAGTGAGTTGGAATGATTCTCTTTGATGAGAGTTTATTCAGCTCCTCCAGTTTGGAAGCGTCTCCAAATTCAATGGGAGATGTTAGTGTAACTTGAGTATTGTAAAGCTTTGTTATAACTCCTGCAAGCCAGTGAGTGCCTGCAGAAAAGTAATTTTAAGGAAAAAACAAAGGAAAGGGTATTTGTCACCAAAAAAACATGTGGAACATGCATTTTGAAAGAGCTTACTAGTGCATAAGTAATACTTCTAATCCCCTAGCTTCAAGAAAGTTTACATAGCTGAATCATCCCATTGACTCCAAATGTACAAATACTGGAAAAATTAGGGCTGTAGCTGAATTATAGAGTAACTCTATGAGAAGTGTTCATGTTGGTATCAAACCAGTCTCATTAGACAAATGCTTGTCAACTGGGACATGGTTTTGTTATTTATTTATTTTACAATTATCTGGGGTTTTTTTCCTTATCATGTTTGGAAAGTACTGCTTGAGCTTCCTCTTTGGTATGTGCTTCTGTGTGCAATGAGGCAGAGAGAGAGGGAATAAGAAATGAATACATCTACAGCCAAGATCCATAGAAATAACTTAATATGACTTCTGACTTGCTCATAATTGTATGTAGAAAGTCCTTAGGAAAGTCCTTCAAGTACAGATTTTACTTACAAGAAAGAAATATTTGTTTGCTTTCCAACATGAAAATACCTGAGATTATTTAGATAAATATCACTTATTTCTTTTTTGTACTTGAACACTTACAAATAGAAAAATATATTCATATGCTCAAACAGCCTTTCCTGTTTCATGTACACAGACATTTCCCAACTAGTTTAAGCAGAGAACAAACAATTGAGACTTCTTGCAATTAACGTCTAAAAGTAGAACTTACCAGACTTGGGATAGGAAACCAAAAGGACATCATCTTCTCTGGCATCAAAAGTGTCCAAGGATTTCAAAAGTTCTGGAGAAGACTTGGTGGTAAAGGGAATACCCTGAAACATGTGGATGAGCTCTGCCTCACTAGGGTTGGACATATTTGCTTAAGTCTTGGATTCCTGCAAATCAGATAACAGTGAAATGAAGAGGATTTAAGAGTCACTTCTCAGTCAGATGGTTTGAAGTGACAAATTGAGACCAGGCAATAGAAACTTCATGCTTATATACTTTGCTACATGCCATAGAGTCATATCAGATATTGATTTTTCTGGGTAGTTGATAAAGGCAACTGAAGTATTAAAGGTAATTTGATAAATAACTGAAATGTCACCCTGGAAAAGTACGTCATTTATTACCTCTCCAGATAAAGTAATGAGGTGATAGTTAGAATGTATTAATTATGGTAAATTACAAGAATGAACATTATATGTTGCCTTAAAATATGTTTAATATGATTATTCTATAAGTTATACCTTGTTGGAAGCTGGTTTAGCTTCCAAGGAAAAAGCTGCATCTTAAAATACTTTTTATGAATACAAAACCCAATGTCTTATTTTATGCGAATGAAATGTTTTTGTTTCATTTTACCAAACACACAACAGACTGAATTTTCAAAAGTACAAATCAATTCCGAATGCTTGAATTCTGTGACGTTAAGGCACTAGATTTTTGAACATTTTAGAATTTCAGCCTGAGGCAGTTTAAAACCAGAGGCACTTAGAGGCACAATCATTTTTTAAGCTGTCACGTGTGCCTGTAACAGTAGTATAGACAACAAAAATCACAATTTTAAAATACATATTTAACATTGGCTTGAGTCCTGCATGTCTCATGACTAGAAGTGGTTTAAGATTTTTTAATCTTTCAGCAGAATATCATCAGATATTCAAGCTATTCATCAAAATAAGAATTGCGTGCAGGAAAGAGGCACTTCTCAATTAGTTACCTGCTCTGAAATGTATTTCTGAAAAAAAAAAAATTGAATCTGTGGAAAAATATCATTATTGGTCTTTGAAAGCTCCACTTCTGTCTGAAGTGATCTTAATGCACCACAGGGAAATAAATAGATCAGTTTTCAATCAAACTTTTTTTTTTCTTTAATATTTTCGATTTTCCTTTCAATGGCCACAAATTAATTTGTTAATTTTTACATAATTTTCCTCAAACATCCACTGTCTTCACTGTTTGTGTTGAAAACCTCCTACAATATATTCAGCTGGGGCCTTTCGATATCTTCCGTGCAAATCTTGGTTTAAAATAGATCAAATTGCCTTCAGGAATTTCCCAAGTTTACCAAGGTCCAAGACCTTTTTTTTTTTTTATCATAAATAATAACTGAGGTTTACCTAAGTACCTCCCACTACCGAAGGTACCTCTTATGACCCCTGGAAAGAAGTTAATGATTAGAGAAGCCCTTCCAAGGAACACCTGAGCAGTAAAAATTACAAGGATTAAGGACAGTTACCAGCTTCTGTACTTGTCTTTTTCTAACTCAAGCTCCAGAAAAAACAGCAATATAGTATTAGTTCTTTTCTTTGCTGTATTGCCAGCCTACCAGTCAAAAATAAGTGAATTCAGCAAGACCAGATCTCTTTGCCTTTGTTGCCTATAAAGTTGCTCTTGAACAGTTATTCCCTGGAAAATGTGCCCGATACCATAGCAAACTATGAGTTCCAGTTACACAGGTCCAAGTGGGGATGAAAATCATAGAAAATATGATATGTTCCCTATCATTAGGGATGAGAGGAGACTGACGAGTCTTTCCAGGAGGTGATCAAGTGAGTCAGTAGGGGTACAAAAAAATACAATGGGTACTGATGCTCAGGTAGGAGTTAGGCAATCTCTCAGTGGTGAGGAGTTCAACTTTTTTCCCTAGATCCTAGTCTGAAGACCTAAGCCATCACTTTCTGTCTTAGAGGTATAAATCCTTAAAAATCTGTGCTCTTTGAAGAGATACCACTTCAGTTACTAGAGGTCTACAAAGTATACTTGGAGACAAAGACACCTGTATCTTGTGTTATTCTGAACATCTGTTTTAGTCTGAATACAGAGATTTCTAAGGTTAATTTTGTAGCCATCAGTCCAGCCCACATTTAACCTAAGCTAATAAAACTGTATTACGTTGACCTAGCAAAAATAATCTGATTGCAAAACGTGTTGCATATTTACTTTGTGTTTTCCATTACTTTGCCTTTTCTCTTTCATTTCCTCCTGCATTCCTACTATGTTTTGACTCAGCACATTTGCCTAATCTAATCACTTGGACCTTATTCATTTACAAATAAGGTGTAAACCAGAAGCAGTACAGTAGCAAGGAAAATTCCCATTCTCTTAACTCATCTCAATTGTTTTTATACTAGCTTCTCTTTTCATCATGCATGTCAATCCAGGGGAATCAAAATGAAATTGGTCTTCCTGAAATGCTGCTTGAAAGTAGGGCTTTCAAGTGTATGGTATCCTGAATTGCTGTGACTTAAGGAAAAGAAGGGTATTCAGCATCTTGCAGGAAAAAGCCGTTATAAAACTACAGTAACATTAGCATAAAAAGTACATTGTTATAGGTACATTATACAAAAAGAGCACGGGTTTAAAGAATTCCATGCCAAATCCTCCATGCAACTTTTATTTTATTAGCATTACAACACAAAATGTAGACTACAGCTGATACATTTTGAACCAGGTGAACAAAGGCATGGCAAGCTAGTACAGACAGATTCCTGTATCTGTTGCTTAGATCTCTGCCACAGGCTCTGAGGAGCTTCTCCCAGAGTCCTTGTCCTTGTACTGGTCTCTGTCTCTGTCCCTGCTATCAGTACTGATGGTGTAAGTGCACATTTTACCAACAGGCTTCACAGATACTTTCTAACCAGAGGGCAATGTTAAACTTTGAGTTTGGAGTCTCTGTATGGTTTGATGAAAATATAGCTTGGTAGCTAGATGCTGAACTCCTGGGCTGTTTCAGTAATGCTCCTTCCTTCTACCTCCACGTCTGACTTACATTCTCCCATCTATATCCTCATCTGGGTAAGCAACTTCCTTTTGTTACTTTAAATGACTCAAAGAATTTGACTGCTCTGTTCCTGACTCTATCCTGTCACCTCCACTTTAGGCTCACAATCCTCTTCTCTGCTTGATAAAAGACAATACTGTGTGCATCTCCTTCAACTGCAGGTTTCTCAACTGAAGCAACTCAAAATACTGTTCCATCCCAACACATCTCAGGCTGCATGTACTAAAACAAATAGTGACATTGTGAAAAATATGCAGATTAGGTCATATGTTACACAAGTCAGAATTTGGATGTACATCCATAGGGTTCTGAAAGTTTTTAGCCAGCTCTGTCAAGCATGAGATTTCTCATTTTTTGAAATGTCCTAAAAGTCATGAAACATTTCAGTCTTGTTATATTGATTAATTAATGGAGAGGTAAAACTGACAGGGCTGGTCATACGGTTTTGTTGCTCGCATTCTCCAGCAGCTATATCAGTCACCTGAAATTAGTAGAAGTTACATCCAGAAAGATTGTCCTTGTCCATCTGTGTAAAATTTGTATGCAGGATCTGCAACCATGATGAAGGAATGACATCTTTCAAGACTGTTTTAGTGCAACGTATCAAACACAGCTGCTGTTACAAAGTGTGCATGACTGATCTCCAAGACTAGAGTTCAGCTAGGAAATCCACCGTTACAGGTAAGCTGTGTAGCTCTTTCCACAACTCCATACGTTCTTTTCCATACCTCCACAATAACCTGAACCTCACAGTCGTTCCTGTAGGGATCATGCCATCCAGCCTTTGCTTTGTGAAAATGCAGAATGCCCTCCCTATTTATTTTAATGTTACAATTTAGGTGTCTATTATAAGTTTATGGACAATGACTATTTAACAGAGGCAGCCAGCAAAATGTTACATACAGAATGAGTGTTCAGACTGATCAGGAAGTTATGGTACTTCAGTGCCTAGATGTCAACAGTTTAGTAACCTAACCTGTGCTTCTATGTGGTACTAAAAAACCCTCAGTTGCAGGGTGGATATACGGCTGTCCAAAACACATGAAGACTCAAATGAGCTATACTAACTGTCCATCTGTGCACTCCGAGCTGCTCCCAGATATCAGGTAGCATGACTTAGCCAAAACAGCTTCATTGGGATGGGCACTGGATTGCTTTACACTTCCAACAGCAGTTCCATACCTTTCTTGCAGTGCCCAGTCTCTTCCAGAGAAGCCTTCCTTCATTGTCCCATAGTTCAATACTAATCAAGTTCTGTGATTTAACAACTCTGATTTCAGAAGTCTCTGATGTCATAGGCATTGCTATCTGTAGAAGCTATGCCTCTGTTTAGATATACTGTGAAGGAAGTCAAATGTGTACAGTGATATTGCATTTATGGCATGTCTGTTCCTTGACCTTCTTTTATCCCTCTCACAACAAATCGTTGCTTTAGATTATTATGTGCCAGGCCCACAACTGGTAGAACTAATGATAACAATCCCATTGCTGCCGTTTGAATTTGAGGGAATTGACTGGAAACCTTGGGCTCATGCAAATGCCAGAGGGACGCCAACCTTGGCCACTATGGGATGGAGGCCTCGAGGTCCCCAAGCTGCACACAGAGCTTGCAGAGACCCTGACACAGGACATGTCTCATTTGCCCATGTCCTCACGACAGCCAAGGGCCAGCAAAGCGGTTGCAACATAAATCTGGTGGCCACGAGCACACACAACTTTTTCTGTCCCTCCAGCCAGCCCACTATGACAATTCTGCAAGCATCTCTCTTCTCCCAGAGGGAAGTAAATCCACAATCAACCAGTGCCAACCTCAGCATTACCTCCCCCTGATGTAAGGAGGCTGACCCATGGTCTTTACTCAGATATGAATATGAGTTAGAAGTGCACCCTTGCAGTGATGAAATGCATACTGGGCTACACAGGAAAGAACATAGCCATCAGGCTAAAGAAAGTTATTATTCCCTCTGTGAAGCACTTCTGAGGCTACATGTTGAGTACCATGTCCAGTTTTGGATCCCCTGGTACAAGGGAGGTATCAGCAAACTGGGATAAGTCTACCAGAGGACTGCCAAACTGGCCAGGGCTGGAACACATGATGTACAAAGAGAAGCTGGGAGAGCTGGATCTGTTCAGCCTGGAGGTCAAGAAGAGACTGCAATGCTGGCTGCAACTACTCTGTGGGTGCTTGCAGAGAAGTGGATCCAAACTCTTGTCAATAGGTGCACAGCAACAGGAGGCATGGCAACAAACACAAGCTGTGATGAGGGAGATTACAGTAGATATTAAGAAAACTTTTTTACCATTTGAAATTTTGACCATTTTAAGTGGTCAGACATAGGAATAGGTTTGCCAGAGATGCTGTGACTTCTCTATCCTCAAAGTGATTCAAGACTAGAGTGTCCAAGGACCTGGGAAAACCAGTCTAAGTAAGGAACTTGGTTGCTCTGAGCAGTGGTGGAAATAGATGTTCTCTTGAGTTTCCTTCCTACCCAGATTGTTCCATGGTTCTGTATTTCAGAGCTGAGTGGTAGGGCCACTGTTGAAACACAATCCTCATTTGTGTAAATCAAAATGGGGTGGTATTTTCATCTGATGAATGTTGTCTTGATATATATAGTGTTCTGTGAACTGCAAGATATTGTAAATGTAAAACTTCAGTAAAATAAATGGAGTTGAAATACTCCTAGGGTAACAGACAGTACAAGATCATATCTTTCTGAGCTGGATCTTGAATGTGAAATTTCCATCTAAGTAAGCAATAAAGGAACAGCCACCCCAATTCCAACTAGTATTCTGGCCAGGTCAAGGTTTTTTTACTAGCAGCCGTTTTATTCTGCAATTTATGAGAGTACCAGAAAATCTCCAAAGTTAACTTAAACAGAGTGGAGATGTCTTCCCCAATGCCACAAATACATGGTCATTTTCAGCCTTAAAAATGCTGCGTAAGGCCTTTAAAATCTTTCTAACTTGTAGAATATAATTGAAGAATTATATATGTAGCCACACCACAAAACTGTGGTGTTACTTTGCTGAAATAGTTATCCTTGTCTTATGCTATTAAAGAAAGCAGAATCTGATCCAGATTAACCAGGCTGAAAACCTCTAAAGACTACTGGGCCAAACTCCACATTAATTTTTAAATCCATGAACCCAAATTAAGACCTCTTAAATGTCACCCAGCCCTCTAGGCTTAATACTTCACATCGGTTTTCTCTCTGTTTTCAGTTATCTTGTCATAAGATATAGTAAAGTCTGTGATTAAGGTGTAATGCAGGATGATCTATTCTTTTTTATTCTACTTGTTGACTTGCAGAGTTCTGCACTTCATCAGGGCTAGCCAGCTTCAGTAGCTTCCATTCACAATAGCAGCATCTTTGTTAACTGGCTTAGTGAATAATTTCTACCGATGCACTTTAATGAGCCAACTTTCTCAACATTCTCTCATGCTGTCAGCTTAGTAATAACTTCATGAGCTATTTTATTTTTCTCTGAAGAAAAGCAAATGCTTCTGAAGAATGACGGGTTAAATGTAAAATCGAGCAAATTAGTGCCAGCATTACAGTTCTAGAATTCTAGCTGCTTTTCACAAAATTGCCCTCAATTTCCTGCATTTTCAGATCATTATTTCTTGTACCATCGTGTTCTGATTATACAAAAAGAAGAAAAAGTAGCTGGCTGAGGGATACAAAGAAAAGTTAATGGAAGAGAAAGACTGTGCAGTTTATTTCTGTGCATTGGATTGTAGTTAAATTCATAAAATGATCCTTCAAATAAAACAAAATACAGATAGCAAATACAAATATCGAAATACAGACTTGTGTTTCCTCAATGTTTCAAGTGTATCCGGAATTTTCTCTCAATTCCATATACTTAATTAAAAACTGTTTCTTCCTTTTTTTCCTGAATATAACTCTAGGCTCAGTATATGTTTTGTATTCAAAAACAGGAAATAACTTTGAGTTTAGTGGGAGCAGAAAGTTTATGCCTGGGTGGCAGAATCTGGAGTTTTCATTACCAGGTCTGACTGATAGGAGAAGATTTTTTTGGAGGACGGAAGTAAAAATATTAAATATTCCCAGCTGCAAGATTGTTACTTCGCAACACTTCTTGATTGCTGAATATAAAATGAAATAGTTATGTGCATGAATTCTTTAAATGTGTATGCAGAACCTCATGCACATATGTTAGAGATATGACTTTAGAAATGAATATATGAATATATAAAATGAATATATGTAATTGTAATCTGGATTTTCTTTTATTCTTAAAATCAAAGAGTTCTTCAAATGAATATTTATGATTTGTGCAAACATCTTAAACAGTTACTAGGTCTATGTCTTTTCTTTGAGCTTGTAAAGTGATTTATCCTGCTGACAGTGAAAGATGTAGCATCAGAGGTCTGTTCTCAATATCAGGCGGCACAATAAGCAGGGACTATATCACTGTCATTTGATGAAGACATATTAAAATCTTCAAGCTATTTTTCAATTACTTTTGTTGCTCTTTTGATGAAATGTGAAAGAGAAGTGCACCAGAAGAACAGTACAGCCAGCAGTGTCATGCACCTTAATGCACGATTAATACTTATTAATTTATGAGACATAAGTCTAGAAGTGTACTTTTTATCCTGGGCATTGTGCCACTGTTTGGTTTTAAATTATTAGAGAACATTTTGATTGATCTGAATTAGTTTCCAAGTAACCACCAAATTAGATTTATGCTATTTATTTATTCACTTACTGAAAAGCAGCCAGTTCTACAATTAAGGTATATTTCTACTGACCAGCCACAAATAGTGTAATAGACAGTCCTTTTTTTTATAAACATATAAATTAAGATGTGGCAAATGTTAGGGATAGAATGCAGTCCCTAATCTCTCAGTTTTGAGTGCTGGAATGTGAAGATCCTGGGTTTAGATAGTAATACAAAACCAAAATAATATAAATACCAAATATAGTCAGTCTAAAGATCTTAAACATGGGTTTGTCTTCTGAAGTTGAGCAAATTAATTTCTTCCTCTGGTGTGAAGGCTGACAACATTTATCATGATTACCTGATGCTGGTAATTCTCTTATAGTGCACTAGTAGGCAAGCTTTGCATGTCAATCTCAGTCTCAGGTGCAGAGCAGCACAAGGAGCAGCAAGCCACCTGTCACACACTGGATGGGGAATTACAGGGCCTCTTTCCTCAAGTCTTGTCTGCTGTCAGGGAAAGAGGAGGATGGGTCTATGCAAAGGGACTTGAACTTTGCCATGAATGTGCTTCTGAATCAGATCTGCTCTGTGCTTGTGCAGGTTACAGCCATGACAAGCCAAACTCTACCAGCATATATCTGTATAGATACAGCCTTAGTCAATACTCCCAGATCTTGACATGGATTATCTGCAGGGAGCCTGGTAGCTCACTGGAGGAAGCTGGCACTTCTCTCTTGTTCTACAGTAATTTCCCTTCAACATGTATGTCTTCTTCTACTCCCCTTTCCAGAAACTCTTACACCACTCCCTCACAGTTATGTGCTATTGAGCTATTAGTCTACTAGTAAAGACATAGAAAAAAAGCTGATCTTTGCTGACACTTCTTGCTGCTGTGTAGGCACATCACAGCCAGCAGCTTTATTAGAGGACATCCAATAAGGCCCTTAATAGCGACTGCGTCTCTCCTGCTGACTATTGCTCTCTCCCTTCATGCAACATCTCTGAAAGATAAAAGACAAGAAAATTGTAACTTGTCAGGTGGTCTTGGAGGGGTGTCCAAGACCCTAAGGCTAAGCTCCCCTCTTGTTTAAATGTTAACACATTCAGAGTAGGTGAAGGTCTCACCCAGACCGCAGGCCAATTTCTTGCATGCAGGCGATGGGCTTCTATACATACCAGCACATGTGCTGTGGTCAGTGAAAGGGGATCAGTCTGTCCAATTCCTAGCCAGTAGATCTTCAGATTTCTGATCAGAAGAAGAAAGAAGAATGGTTAGGCCATGCCTTCAACTTGGAGAGATGCTTCCTGTTATCTTCTCATACCTGAGACCCTCCCCGCCAGCTCAGGATCCCCCTTTCAGATCCACCAGTATCTTTCATCTTACTCTCATATCCACATCAACCTCAGCCATACCTCTTCTCTTCTACCTTCTTCTCTTCTCTGTTTCTGGTTACCTGCAGTGCTCATAATCCCCAGTTCAATGGAAAAAAGTGAAGTTCAGATTTGATACCATGACCTGGCCCTTTGGGCTATACAAATCACTCAAAAACCAGCCTTCTTAAAGCCATCTTTAAAAGTCTTCCTGCACATATGCAGGACAGTGTATTTGTATGCGAGCATTTTAATAGACATATACATAAAGCTTCACTCTTTTTGAAGGTAACTATTATTGGTACTGCCTCACATGTGTAGAGTTAACTATGCAGCAAATAAAAAATTATGAATGTCTGAGATCTGGGAACCATTATAAAAACACAGAAGAATAGGAAACCTTGACAAATACTTTGTTTTCTTTTTCAAAACAGCACGATTATACTGGGGAAACTCATGAGTTAAATGACCCCATAGAGCTTTCCAAGCCATTAGTATGCAAGCAAATTTCAAGAGAACAAGGATTTAGAATACTTCAAATTTCTGTTTAAATTGTCTTCTTGTCATGCACTGATAATGCAAATGATGATCCACCGTGATACAGGATCACAGGCAAGATGATTTTGTGCTTGAAAAGAACAAGATACTTTTAGGACCTGTGTCTCATACAGAACTTAAGTCCTGTGGATTTATGCTGAATATTTATAGTTTATCAGCTACACTTTGGCTTGTGCAGGAGGCAGTTCAGGCCATATCACAGGAAAGTCTTAAATGCATCTGCAACCTGACAGATGATTTGCTATATTGGAAATGTTAATAAACCAAAACTGATGACAGTTGCATGATGAGATGGCTAACAAGATATTTTTAATAGTGATACTTCAGGAGTTACAGAAGCACTGACTCCACAACATATTAGATTGTTTGCAGCATCTTTTTGGCATAAGACAAACAACCAAAACACTGTCAGGAAAATATTTGCAACATGGGATTGGAGAGAGCACAAAATACTTGAAATAGATGAGATTCTCTGAATATCCAATCCATTCCAGCTCCTTCTGAATAGTATTACACCTGTTGGGCCAAATTCTTCTCTCATGTCTGCTTCTACAACTGCATTATCCTCTCTTGGCCCATTGTGTTAAACAAGCCAAAGAAAAAATGGGAAGTAAAATGATCATCTAAACAACATTATTTCTATGGATTTGCCACAGGTCTCATATTAAATTAGTTTCTGGAGGATGCTGCAGCTGCTACCTAGAAGATCAATCACTTGACTTTCACTAGATTTGACAGCTATAAATGCTTCTAGATGCAGAGTCTAGCAGGCTTAGGTTAGTCTCCTTACAAGTGAAACATCACGTATCAGTGCAAGCTTTGGATAATTGCTCTGTCAAGATTTACAGGGTGCTAGGAGAAAAATGTTTTATATTTGGGTAAGTGGGTATATTTGCAAAAGAACAAAGTAAAATTTAAAAAAGTTAAATCTTGGAAAGTGAAAATACAAATACCTGAGTTACTACTTCTGCATAATAGAGCAAAAGGCACCAGAGATCAGGCTCAGAAACCCAGATTCCTTGCTCTGGAAAGTTATTCTGCTCTTAATTTTTGTTTGTTTCTGTGTTTGTTGTTTATTTGTTTGCTTGATTGTTTATTTTCAGGAGGCTTTGTTTTCTTGCTTCTCTGACATACAATAGAACCTTTTTGAAAAGCCAATGGATCAACTGTACTAGGTAGATTTCCAAAGCAGATATATCTTTCAAAGCCTATTGAAATCAAAAGAAAGACCCTCATGTATTCCTCTGGTCCAGTGTAAATATAGACCTGTTTTTTATTTGGAGACAATTCCATATAATTAGCTGGCTCAGGCAGTCCAGTTCCCTGGGTGCTCAGCCCAAATGGGCTTAGTTAGAATAATATATACTATGTTGAAAACCATTAGAAAGAATATTAAACAGCTCAGGACATGGAACTGAGGCAGCCTGAAAAATCTTCATTACACACCCCTTTCTGCAATCCTCCCCTTTGTAGAATTACTATTGAAATGCATGAACAATTGAATGGTTTGGCTTAACAAGCATTAACTAAGAAGGATCCTATTTCCAGCAGAAATCTTTCAAAGCTTCTAACCTTTCTTTCAGTAGGGAATCTATCAATCAGCTGAATTCTGGGTAATAATAAGAGCGGCAGAGAAAAAAAAACTTGTGAAAAAAAAAAAGAGATAATTCTTACCCTGTTTTGGTTGTTGGTTTGTTTGGTTTTTTCAACATCCTTTACAAAAAATGAACCATTGCAATTTTTCCTCTGCAAAAAAAGGCAAACCCCAATCAGTCACTTGCCAACAGCTGGGTCAAGCATTATGTTCACATGAACATTGAATATAGTAAACTCCCTTCTTCAGCACCATAAAAGATGGTCCAGATCCATTATGTATATCAGCTACCTTCTTACATTCTGTGAACATCTGTATTGGAAAGTACATGTTTCTGTAGACTGCTTAGGTTTTTATGGGGTGGCATTTTCTAGTACAAATAATGTCTTCAACTCTCCATCGTTTACCAACAGTCATGGCTCACTGGCGAGGTTCTGGGTGATTGGAAGCTGGCTAATGTGACGCCCATTTACAAAAAGGGTAGGAAGGAAGATCCTGGGAA
>NDXB01011072.1:15074-25092 GCA_002631895.1 Agapornis roseicollis
TTTTTTTCCATTTCTTGTTTATAAATGTATTTTGATATTGTAAAAAGACAAAGAAAGTGGAGAGACTAAGGAGAGAAATGATAGAAGTCAGTATCATGATTTGGGACAGAGAATCACAGGAGCTCAAAGACCTAGACAGGGAGAAAAATAGGGAACTTCTAAAAGCCTCTTCTTCTGGTCTCATAAGGAAAGCCAGAAGCCAAGAGAAAGTAAAGAACCAGTGAGTGTTTGAATCAGAGTTTTTTGTCAAAACAATGAACAGCAAAATATCCAAGTGATATTTTACAGTTACAAGTTTATAAGTGAAACAGGAGTGACAGAAATCTTCGTCAAGACCTAATCGTGACACATTTAGGTAAGTGAGATATTGAAATACACCATTTTGAATATGTAAGACCATATAAGGAACATGAGATGCTGAGGATCAACCAAACAGCATCTTCTGGATTACTAATAAAATAGTTCTGCAAAGTAGACAGATAAAAATTAGTTCACAAAGCAAAAAAAAATTTGACTCTGCCATCATGGACTCTGGTCCTGTATTTTGCTTGCTAATCACCATGAGAGAGTGATTATGTGTCTTATGGAGCCTGACACAATGCCAAAAGGAAATCATTCAATTTACTTAAGTGAAACTTTCACTGTAACCTCAATGTTCCCTCAAGGAAGTTCTATCGATATCTTCCTTCCTATATGATACATTATGGCACACTTATAACCAAAATAAAATGGTAAGTAAAGACATTGATCAATGCTACAGGAAAACAGAATCTGCAGCGCCCTTAACAGAAGTTAGTAAAACTAATCACATCATTAACCTGGGTAATAGCAAACCCAAGGTTGATCTGGCAATTTTAGCTGTAGGGATTCCAAGTTCAACAATTTCTGCAGAAGTTGCTGCACGCTGCAGAAAGCAGTTCCATATTCTTTTGCCAGAAAAAAACAAACAAACAAAAAAAAAAACAACAAACAACCAAGGGTGTATGGCCAGGTGTTTCTTTAATCTGTCAGTGGCGATACTAGGTTGTAATTCCTTTTCAAGGATTTCTGTAGTTCTAACTCCAGAACAGGGACAAGGATTGATTCAACCCTAGCAAGCCCAAGGGAATTCTGTGGACACAAAAATTCCAGCTATATATAAGCCTGAGAAAATTCAGAATTTGGATACATCAAGTTTTAAGAACATTGATTCCAATGTAGGCACCTAAATTCTGCTTTAGTTACACTTACTCTGTCCTTGTTTTCCCATGACTGATAAAGTCAAATCTAGGTGGTCTTACTAATGCTTTACCAAGTTGAGGAATGAAAATGGTCATAGCTTATGAACATATAGCAGACTTTCTCTCTACTGTTTCAAAAAGGTACAAGAATACGATTGGAAGGTATGTCTAGTTTTCTTCCTGTTATTTTCAAGAGTGAAAGCAACTTGTTTCAAAATCTTTAATAAAACATGTCTATTTCTCTGTTTTAGCTATAATTAATAAGTATAAAATTCTTAAGGGACACGTTCAACCAACTGCTTCTACAGATGCATTTTAAACAGCACTGTTCCTTTCTGTGTGGAAAAATGGTCAGTGCTTGGTATTTCTACCATGTCTGGATGTTTTGTATGGTAGAAATCATAAGAAATTACAGGCTGCCTGCTGGCTCGTTCAGGTGTTAAAAAAATGCAAGCAAGCTTAGCTTTCATTATTGCAAGGGAAATTATAGAATTAAATCTCATTTTTTATAGAATTACATTAAAATCTGTAAATAACCTTGAAGTAACCTAAGAATTCTTTTTTAGGTCTTTTGAAATCTTTCATTTCATCCTAGGAACTCTTAAGCCACATTCATGTCACAAATAGCATTTGCCAGAATTCAGTCTATTATCAGGAAAATACCTTTATTTAGTTAGCTACCCATATATTACAAATGTTACTTCTTTTCTTGCCAAACTTCAGCGCATGCTCATTGCTTACCCATGCTGCACATTTACATTAATAAATGTCATGGATTTGTCTACTTGTTTGAGGGGAATAAATCATATTAAGTCAATTCAGCAAAATCTACCAAGATCACTAAAGCTTTATCCTGAAATCAAGGTGTTCCTTAAACTGGAAAGAAAATTTTAGGGGGAGGAGGGCTTTAACAGCACATTTTGTTTTTTTCCCTAGGTCTGTAAGATTTCTCAAATGTGAAGCAATTTAAAATGTCATCCATTACATCAGCCAATGGGTCTACTCAAGGTTTTCATAATAAATGCTGAGGAACCTGCAACAGAACTAATCTCCAGTTTATAGTGTAAGCATTAGTAGGCTATAATGAGCTTATACATGCTAGGGTTAGCTATGCATGTGGTAATCACATACTCTATGGTTTTATTGACTGGTGCAGCCAGTCTGGTGTAAGAATATGCTCTGTGTGTAGCAAAACTGGCTCTACAATACTTTACTGAGCTGAAAGGAGAACAGTGAGTCATACTCATTATTTTCTAGCCAAGGTATGAATTAATGTCCTTGAGTAATTTTCAAATTGCTTCATGGTATTTTAACACTTTATATTGCAACACTTTTCCCTAGTGAAATACCTTTGCAATTTAGCTCAGAATGTAAACTGCAAAAAATTTCAAAATCCACTTTATATAAGAACTAAGAATTGTCAATTCTCATTGTAGTAAGAGCTGAGTAATTTTACAGCAAAAGCATGGTCTTTTACAGCATAATAGAAGACTTCTTATGTCTGACTTTTGACTAGAACCACTTTCTTGTCTGGGTCACTAACATACATCTGAATACAAACATACATAACAACACAAAAATGGGTTTGACAATAAACCTGATTTAAAAAAATAGAAAGGGAAGGTAGGAAAAGAATATGAGAAACACTGCTATTCTTTCACAGATTCAGCTGTTCTATTGAGAGAAAACCTGCTGATGCACCTGCAGAATCCGTAAAACAGAATAAAAATTAGTAGCAATTTTTCATGACTTAAATGCTTCCTTTAGAAAACCATCCAGTTACTAGGGGGAAGCCTACTCACAAATTCAGCATATTCTATTGTCACAATTTTCAGTTTAGACACAATAAACATAATGCCAGCAGTAACTCTGTCTTTCAAATACTGTTTCATAAAGAAAAAAAAGTCTTCTAACATGATCAGACTTTCATACCAAGATAAATGGAGAGTCCTCAAAGCTTTCAGTATAAGTAAAGTTTTTCACAGATCACCTTCTCTAGAGGGATTTGCATCCCATTTTTAATCTGTCTCTTAGAGATGGAACTACAATCAAATAATTAAAAAAATCAGGATATTACTGGGCTAGTGAATGTATAAAATATTCATGAATGTATATTTCAAATACCTTTACTATCCTCACAGAACAATTCTGCCCCAAGGTCCCTAAAAGAAGCAGTGAGAATATTGTATTCCTCCACTGCCACATGCATTTGAAGACAACAGAATTACCCTGCAGACACAAGTGGCTAATCAAGCAGGTCTGTAATTCACACATCAGACAATTACCAGCCTCTATGAAGAGATCCTCAGTGTTTTTAATGGAAAATTAGTGCTCATCTGCACAGCTTTACCTTACCCACAAAAAAAACCAGCAAATCACAAACTAAACAAGACATTAATGATTTCTCAGTCCTTGACCAACTTCACCTCACCTGAAAAAATACAAAGTGTGATTCCAGCTGCTCTTCCCAGTAGTGAGCAAGACAATCAAATTCATAGAATTACACAATCATAGAATAATTAGGGTTGGAAAGGACCTAAAGATCATCCACTTCCAGCCCTCCTGCCATAGGCAGGGACACCTCACATTAAACCATGTCACCCAAGGCTTCATCCAAACTGGCCTTGAACACCACCAGGGATGGAGCATTCACAACTTCCCTGGGAAACCCATTCCAGTGCCTCACCACCCTAACAGGAAAGAATTTCTTCCTTATATCCAATCTAAACTTCCCCTGTTTAAGTTTAAACTCATTACCCCTAGTCCTATCACTACAATCCCTGATGAAGAGTCTCTTTTCAGCATCCTTATAGGCCCCCTTTAGATACTGGAAGGCTACTTTCAGGTCTTCACACAGCCTTCTGTTCTCCAGGCTGAATAGTCCCAACTTTCTCAGCCTGTCTTCATACGAGATGTGCTCCAGCCCCCTGATCACCCTTGTGGCCCTCCTCTGGACTTGTTCCAACATTTCCATGTTCTTTTTATGTTGAGGACACCAGAACTGTACACAATACTCCAAGTCAGATTCCTTTGGAGAAACAGAAGTGGAGCTTCCTAAAAAATATAACACTTTCTTCAACAAAGCCAATATATAGCATGGATAACCGTTGAAGAGTTTGTAAATCAAATACCAACATTGTGCTCTGACCATAACCCTATGGATCTTTCAAATGCTTAGGGTGAAGAAATTTGTGCATTCTTGACAATAATCCCTTTCCACCCTTAGCTTTTCTTTTCAGGTCCTGAAAGAGATAGAATTTTCTTATTTCTCATGAAGTAGAACATAAAGAGATTCAAATATGACTTACTTGGAGTTTCTCTTCTAGAATTTCTAGCTCTCTAAATGCAGGTCACAATACTCTGCATGTGAATAAAGCGCTTATGAAACTACCTTCTGTTCTGAAAAGAAAAATTTTGAAAACACACCTCAAAAAAATTAATCATCATCCTTCATTTATTATTTTAGGGCTCTATCTATCCTCAGTGCTAGACAGCCATCAGAATTTATAGAAGGACATTTGGACTCAGCTGACTGTACGGAAAAGCATTTTTCCTACACTTCCAGTTCTGTACATTGATATTGCTAAATGAAATCTTAGAACTCATTATCTTTATTTTAGCTCATCATATCTTAATTTATTTGATGATAGATTAGATATGTGTTTTGACTAATTATTCTATAAAAAAATCACTTTTCTGCAATCAAGACTACAAGCTGAATATTAGAACTGTGAATTAGGAATAAATATGTGTCCTGGGTTCAGCAATTGCAGTCAGTTTTTTTCCTCCTTAGTAGCTGGTGTTTTGACTTAACCCAGGAACAAGGCTAATAAGACTGATGTTTTTGGTTGTTGCTAAGCAATGTTTGCCCTGATCAAGGACTTTGTGAGCCTCATGCTCTGCCGGGGAGGAGGGGAGGCCGGGAGGAAGCAGGGACAGGACCCAAACTGACCAAAGAGGTATTCCATACCATAGCACGTCATGCCCAGGATGTAACTGGCAGTTAACCAGAAGAGCTAGTTCTCTTGGGGTGGTTGGAGGAGGTGGTCGATCAGCACTCAGTTGGGTTGGGGTGTCGTGAGTTTTCTGTCGGTGGTTGGTGAGATGCTGTATTCTTTTCCCTTGTTATTTCCTTTGTCATTATTACTATTGGTGGTAGCAGTAGTGATTTGTGTTATACCTTAGTTACTAAACTGTTCTTATCTCAACCTGTGGGAGTTGCATTCTTTTGATTCTCCTCCCCATTCCTCTGGAAACGGGAGGGCAAGAAAGGGGGGGTTGAGTGAGTGAATGAGATGCGTAGCTGGGTTTAAACCACAACCATATGAAACTGATAGCCTGCTTTGATTGAGTTGTTTACTGTAGGATTCTGAAGGCATTTATTTCACAAATGTCTGTATATCAGTTAATAACTGAATATTCACAAGGTCACATGGCCCAGAGAATGAAAAAATAAAAATAAGTAATTCTTTCATTCTAGTGGAGATTTTGTGTATCTAATCAGGTTTATCTTCATGTTTATATACATTTCTGAGGTTAAAGTACGCTAGTCCATCACAAGGGAACTTTATCTCAAAATGTAAAGGGTAGGAGCTTTCCAGGTAAATCCTGCAAAGATATGTAAGTGAGATTTCATTTTCTAACTCACAAAGGCACATTTAAATTCTTATCTCTGTAAGAATTTATCTCACCAAGATTCTGGATTATGACAACTAGCAGGATAGTTACTGACTTAGAGCAAGCTCAGACTAAGGGAGTGGTCATGAGGCTCCTCTTGGAAAGAGAAGAGTTGTTTTGTTGGTTTTGTTTTTCAAATACCTGGTTAAGTTATTTAAATAGTCATCTAGCACTTTTTCACTCTTTCCCCCTTAAATATATTACTATTATAGTATCCAAGAATATATTGAAGGGAAAAAAAAAAATGACCTGGTGGAACTCCCACACAGGAAGTAAGGAAGGTTCAAATTCCTATTTCNAAGAGAAGAGTTGTTGGTTTTGTTTTTCAAATACCTGGTTAAGTTATTTAAATAGTCATCTAGCACTTTTTCACTCTTTCCCCCTTAAATATATTACTATTATAGTATCCAAGAATATATTATATGGAAAAAAAAAAAATGACCTGGTGGAACTCCCACACAGGAAGTAAGGAAGGTTCAAATTCCTATTTCAGATAATGTCTAAATTATGTATTTGAACAGAAGCTCAATCAGGAAATTAATACAGGCACAGAATAGCCAAACGTCTGATGCTTAAGGTAGAATAGAAAGTCCAAATCTCTTCTCTCAGAGAAATTATGTTTTTTTGCCTGAGTACTAGGCATTTTATAATTTAACCCAAATGCATATAAATTTATCATAAACTTCAAATATATTTTTTTTTTTCATTTTGGCACTGATGACATCCTAAATTTTGTTCAATCCCTCCACTTGTAGTTAGTAATATTTTTGCGAATGGTACCAAAAAAAAATTCAATCCTATCCTAGTTTCAGCTGGTATCGAGTTAATTTTCTTCCTAGTACCTGGTGCAGTGCTGTGTTTCAGCTTTAGTCTGAGAACAATGCTGATAATACACTGATATTTTAGCTGTTGCTAAGTAAAGCTTACCTGAACCAAGGACTTTTCATGCTCATGCTCTGCCAGTGAGGAGGGGCACAAGAAGCCAAGAGGAAGCAGAGACAGGCCATCTGACTCATACTAGCCAAAGTGGTGTTTCATATCACAGCACATGATGCCCAGTGTATAAACAGAGGAGTTACTCAGAAGGGACCGTTCACTGCTCAGGTCAGGCTGGGTATCAGTCATGAGTTGGTGAGCTGTTGCATTGTGCATCACTTGTTGGTTTGGGGTTTTTTTTCTTTTTTTATATTCTCTCCCCTTGTTGTTTGTTTTATTATTAGCATCAGTAGTAGTAGTATATTGTAGTTTATTTTAGTTATTAAACTGTATTTATCTCAACCCTCAGGTTTTACATTCCTTTGATTCTCTTCCACATCCCACTCGGGGAGGGGAAAGAAGAGGGGTGAGTGAGCAGTTGCATGGTACTCAGTTACTGTCTAGGTCTAAACCATGACAAATGCACACACAGTTGCAACTTAGATCCTTTTTGGAGCCTCTGGAGAAAAGCCCCTTATTTTCAAAAAGCTTTTTTTTCCATCAGTAAATCTAGCCAAGAATGAAAACAGATCAATTAAGAAGAACATAAACACTTCCAAAATCCCTTTTTAAAAGCCACTTTTTAAAGAGCTTCTGAGCAAGTTTTACACTGTATACTGTACACAAGTGTTAGGTCCAAACTTTATACCCAGCTCACCATCCTGGCTTGCAGCAGATAAGGAGCAGGGCTGCTATCCATGGAGCTTGGTGTCTTCCCACACACATAGCTGGCTCCATCCCAAGAAGAAGGAAACAAAGCATGACTTTCAAACAAAAGTATTAACTTGAAACACTGGAGAGAGCAAAATTGAATCAGAGCATCCAGAAAGGGTTTAGTGTTTATATCTACCTACAATGAGAACAGCCAAAAGCAGGAAGTCAGTGTCTCACTGGAGCCACAGCTGAGCAGTGGGCTGCTGACATGTGCAGGAGCATGAACAAAGCAAGGCAGGATTAAGGGCCCTCTGCCAGATGCTGCAAAATCTTCAAGAAATGAGTTTCTCAGTGAAGCACGGGAATGAAAAGAGCAGAAAACCATGCAGCCAAGAGCAAGAACAAATACTATGTGTCTTAGCAGTGTAGCTTTTTACTTCCAGCTTTTCGATATTTGAATGGAAGACCAAAGAATACCTGAAGATATAAAAAGAAAACACTTTCAAAATTAATGAGATCAGCTGCTTTGATATGTAAAATGGCATTAATACATGAAATTATTCTCTTTTCAACAGGATGTTGGTTTAGGTAGTTTATTAGACTTTGGAAAATATTAAAAAGGAAAAATGACCTCTGCAGTTACCCTAAGTAGGATAAATAAGTGCTTACTGTTTGCAAACATATTCTTGCCAGTGTATAAAAAAGAAAATTACATTAAATTGTTAGCAATAAAAACCATGGCATTTCAGAATATAAACAAATCATTAGCCTAGCTCTTAAAGAAATATATTAATGAAATATTAGACAGTAAACTACATAATAGGAGAAGATGTGTGTGTCAGGTTTCATTAGCATTAATATAGGAAAGATTTCAATACTGCTGTAGAATTCTTCTTGGAAAAAAAAAAAAAAATTATTTGCTCAAACCCACAACTCTCATTGCTCTTTCAGTTCTGACTCTCCAGTCATCTTGATAAAAATTGGCTCCCATGGACATACATGCTTGTCGGGTTTAGTAATCTCAGAGATATAAGTAGATGTGCTGTGGGGTATAAAATGAACATTAAGGTTAAAATGATTAAGCTCTCAGAAATTCCATGTCTGAATTTCTTTCCTGCAAACCAATTTAATTCATATCTGTGCCAGACACATGCAGGGCTTGTAAGCGAATACTCCAAGTCAGCTCCAGTGGAGTTGTTTGTATACTATGCACAGGTATCTGACGGGTTCGTCTAAAATCCTTTACAAAACAGCAAATTCTGAAAATATCCTTCTTTTCTGGGATTGAAAAAAAAAAATAAAAAAAAAGAAGAAAGTCACTTCTATCTCCTCTGAAAAGGTTTGGTTTTCTTTATCCACTCTGGTCAACTTAAAAGATGTCTTGCTTCTCACAATGAATACATATTTTACATTATCATCTTCAAATCCTTCCATCATGTCTCAAGAAAATGACTCAGCATATATTTAACAAAGTTGAGAGTGCAACAGAGGGAAAATGCAGACCTTGCCTCTTCTGGTGTTTTGTAAGACTTCAAATGCACATGCAAATTAAACTTACCAGCACTTATGTGCTCCTAAAATCCAATACAGGCAATGACTTCTGCTGATTAACCATGCCTCAGAGAACAGTCCCTCAGTTTCTTCACTGAAGATCTTCAACTAGTAGATTATTCATCAAAACACTATATGAGGATATCTATAAATTTAATTATATGTCCTCCACCATCAGAAAATTTGAAGCACTGATAAGTGCCTTGAAAAAAACTTTCTATTCTTTAGTATTCTGGGAGGGAGTTGGGGGCAGGGAAGTTTATTTTTATGTTAACAAGATTTCTGTATGTGTTTTAGTTTCAATTTTTCATTTTCTGTGCATTCATGAAAAAAGAAACCTCATGGAAAGGTTGACTCTAGAAATTAGTTTTCCCCTGGAAGTATTGAGATCTCATTCTTAACTCTTGCAGAAGTGAGATATCAAAGAAACTTTAGAAAGTGAAACAATTTTCCAAACTATTCATACAAGTTTACTCATAAATTCAGTACTATAACCAAAGCAAAAACTCATCCAGTTTTATCACTTTCAGAAGAACTGGGAAAAAAAGCAAGCAGAAAGCTTAGCTTTATTGCAATAGATTCTCAGTGATACCACAAAGCTACTACTACAGAATTAGCTGTTGTGTTGAAAGATCAGCCTTAGACTGTAGGCTTTGGAGTACACTTCATCCTTTCTGCTCACCTGCTCTGTGCATTGATAGAGTGGCTTGACTACCTAGTATGTACCAGCAGATGCTGTAAATGACTCTCAGAATTTCTGTCCTGGAGACAGCATTGCTTACCTCAAAAAAAAGGCTGCCTTATGCTGGCGAAAGAGCCTTGCAGCCCTCAGTGCTGCAGGTCCATGTATCCTACCTGTCACTGACCTTTTTCTAAAGCTATTGCAACAAATAAAATATATTAAAAAAAAAAAACCAACAAAAAAAAAAAAAAAAAAAAAA
>NDXB01011074.1:2881-15360 GCA_002631895.1 Agapornis roseicollis
TTTTTTTTTTTTTTTTTTTTGCCTTTTTTTAAAAAAAATTATTATTATTAAACACAAGTCACATCCCACTACTTTCAGGAAGACTTGTATCTGCTTCTAGTTTTAACCTTGTTAAAGTCCAGTGCCAGTTCCACTGAGTTTTATTACCAATGCTGGGCACCTTCTTTTAAGAAAGGATAAGGTGTGGGCATTTTTTTAAATGAAAAGTAACTAGTTTTCACTTTCAAGAATGAATTAAAATTATTGTGTTTCAAAAGGAGTATGTTCTTGCTCTCCTTTAAAATTGAACCTGTCAGTTTTCTGGGGGGAATGGGAAACCGTATCTCCAGGCTGTACAGGATGTCTGTGAGAACCTTGTTAAGTCTGGGTGTGAAATAGGAAGGAAAATACAAAGGAAAATAACCTGAAGAAAAATTTTAACTGTTTACTTTCTGTGTATCATTTTGGACGATTTGTACATAAATAAATAAATTTGTGCATAAATTCATAAATTTAATATTTCTGGTTTATTTTTCTTTTCTAGCTTTTAGTGTGTTTAATAAGAATCTTTTCAAGCAGTGATAGGTATAAGTTGGAAACATTTAGTAAAAATAATAATGGACTTCTGTGTCACCTGTGACCAAGCTATCTTCTGAAGTCTCACCATGCTAGAAACAAATGTAGGAACTGTGGGATTCTTCTGAAACATGGAGGATTGCAAAGATAATAATAAAGAACTTTAAAATGAGAAGGGGAGGTAAGATAGCCAGAGTCTGGAAAGATGTTCAGGATTCTGCACAAAATGTGCATTTATTCCTCCCCACAGCTGAAACATACATGTCTTCAACAACTGTAATTTCTCAAACTGAGTATTCCAGGTGTGAGGGACCATATCATAATGCTCACTATTTATGCATAGAGAAAAAAGGATTGTCTTTTTAGAGCAGAGAAAGCAGTCCACATATATCAAATGCACAGGGGCATAGTAAAGTTACCTGTATGTGATGTTGCATTGGACTATTCATGCATGCAAATAATTCCTTATTAGTTTATCTGAATCTGCAAAACATCCATGTATTTCATTGTTATAGCTCTGCATTTCAGTTGCCTAATGTAGCAATGGTATTCCAGAAAATTATTTTCCTACCTTGCTAAATTACGGACCTTGCTATCTTCAAAAGGCATCTCTGTGCTACTTCAGGAGCTGAACTAACGGGCAGGTGGTAGCAGATAGTTAAGATATAGCTCACTTTGTACGCAGTCCCATTTGAGCATTTGTTTATCAGGTAAATAGCGCCTTTTAAGTACTTGCTAATCATTAAATTGTCAGGGGAAAGCTTAGTTTCTCTGAAGTTTCTTATGAAGACACAAAGTCCTTTCACAAATAGTTAAGAGGATTTTTTTCATTAGGTGCTTTTACCAGCAGTTTACAAGTATGCAATTTTATAAGCAACTGCTGAATCAGAATAAAATGAACATCTGATCAAGGTGGTCTGTATTTGACCTCTTTTTTGTGGAGAGTTTTTTTGTTTGTTTGTTTGTTTTCTTTAAAACAGAAGGGGAAAAATAAATTAAAATAAACCAAAATAAAATATAAGATCCTTAGGAGTTGTTCAGTTGGGGCAGAAGAGGAAAAAGTCAAGATGATCTTAGCTTGTTATTGGTAGCAGATACCAGTAAGCTTTTAACAGTGAATGCCAAATGAACTCTCCCAGGATTTCTCAGAGAACCCACACAGAAGTACAGAAAGGCCATTATAACTAACATCACTCTCACATAGTGCTGAGTTGTTTCAACAGAATTGATAATTTCTTAACTGGAACAATTTCTCATTTAAAATTTCTTCAGGGCTGTTTGACAGAGGATTGTGTCAAGAACTAGGTAAAAAACCAAGTAAACCAAACCATGTTTATTTCTCTCAGTGCTTTCCATAGCTTTCTGCTTTCACTGGATTGTGCTTGCACTACTGCTGGGAGCCCTGCTACACATTTAGTTAATGTTAGGTCACTGCAGCACTCCTTCCTGAAGATCCTGGAGCTAGTGATGCTTTCCTGGGACACGGATCTTAGAGAAAATCAGGAAACTGGCTTTCAGCCTCCCTGGATTCCAGATGAAATCTCTCAGAGCCAGACATCCATTTTAGGCTAGGTGCAATCCTTGAAGGAGCATCCAGACAACTGGAGAACCCTGTGAGTCCCAGCAGCTACATAACAACCTCAGGTGGAGTGACTTGAAAAACCTGCTCCAGGGAGAGATTGGAAGGGAGGGATTAGACCCACTCCTGCTCCTTTCTCTCAGCATAGTTCAGTCTGGGATCCAGGGAGCAGATGACCCTGCAAGTGAGTTCTCCTGAGAAACATGTCTCATTGACCACATGGGCACCTAAACCTCTCTGAGAAGCTCAGTGCACAGGCATCTCCTGGGTTTGAGCATCCAGGGAAGGTAAAGGTTCACTTTGCTGGTCTCAAATCAACCCATGCGTTCTAATTACTGGGATTTTATGTCTGATAACTGGGCTTGCTTTCTTTGAAGCAAGGCCACTGAATTACCACGTCACACAGAGTAGAGTCAGACTTAGGTTCTTTGCTTTGTGTAGCCTGACATCATGGTTAGACTCTGGCCATGTGGCTTTGAAAAGCCCAACAAAGGCAAATTGAGGACAGAGCCCCTCTTCTGCAGTCAGGTGTGAATGTAAGTGTTCAGCAGTCTGGGGCAAATCTTACGGCAGGGGATGCTGCAAGCAAGCTAACCAGCTAAAAGATGTAAATTATGAAGTTACTTAGCCTTACATGGTATACCCAGCTGGTACAAAGCAGTTTTTATTTGGCTCACTCATAAACCAGAGTTTAATTCCTGTGCTACACTCATTTCACAGTTTTCACAGCTTTGCTGATTTAGGTGAGCTCTAGTGACCGTATCAGAACATAATTAGTGATCGCTAGGAGCAAATCCTCACAAACATAATGTTCTTGGTTCACTTCCATGCAAGCAGGTACTGTTTCTGCCCCAGCAGTAACACTGGCAAGACAGTCTCAAAAGGCCAGATCCTGCTGCCAAGCTACAATTTCTCTAATGTGAGCTAGTTATTCTGAGGTGACGTGAGTTTAGAGATATGTGTAGCAGGAAGAACCAAGGTGGTTTCTTAGACACCTTTATATGGAATCTAAACTTAAGGCCTCACATGGGTAGGACTGATTAAATTGCAGTGAGCTATGTTAATCAAACTGGTTTACTCCAAAGGGACACTGTGGAGCAGCTGTGAGAAGTCCTGTGCTTTAATAGAGTACAATGTAATGTCAGTGGTAATTTGGGTGGTTGATGAAGGAACTCCACCATTAGATCTCTTAAATGTTACCAGACTAGAACCAGGCATTTAAGTTAGGTCACTTAAAATCTTTAATACGCTTAATTTGTGATCTAAGGTCTGCATTCACCTTAGTTCCTCACTTTTTCTATGTTAATGCTTTGAGTTGTATCACCCCACTGATTTTCAAAGATAATAATGCAGCTGAATCAAGTTCAAAATAGAAAAGACACAGGGAAGACCTTTGCTTGTACAAGTAGGTATTTTCTTCTAGGTTGGCTAAAAAAGATGCCACACAAGCATCTTGCAGATACAGAAAATTACTGCCAGGTCTCTGCCATTACTATAATAACAGGGAGCAGAGACACATATGCAGGGAGTCAGATGGAATTTAATGTAATAATAATAGTAGTGCCTGTTTTGAGGTGTCAGTTTGCTCTATGATCAAGAACATTAGTGCAAGTACCTGTGTCAACACATTTGAGACAGGCAGGTAGAGTCCTAGGCGAATCTTTTAAGACAATGTACTGTGAAATACTGTCTGCTAAGGTAACTTGCTGTACATGCTAGCCTCCTGAGACTGACTTTTCAGTTCAATGTACCAGACTTCATGTTCAGTCACTAATATTCCATGTGCATGCACTGGCACAGCTCTAAGGCTGATCTGTATTATCATAGGCACAGCTGCAAATGTGGAGCTGGCCCAAGCTTGTGAGAAGGTGCCAGACTCCAGGATAGTTGGAGGTATTTCCATGCACATTTGCTGAGAGTGATCCAGCTAAATCCTCTTGTGTTAACTCTCCTCAAATTTCACTAGAAAAAGTGGGAAGGTCCAGAAAAAGTACTTGGGCCCTGACATCACCAGCACCTATTGTTATATGCCCCTATTGATACAGCATGCTGCAAGTAGAGAGGGATCCAGAAGCAGGTACAGTGCACGTAAAAGTAATATCCATCTGGTCCTTGGGATAATGTCAAATGGTATGTTGAAACATTGGAATGGTTAGCTGGAATGTTGGAATGCTCCAGTGTATGATGTTATGTTGGAACCCCGTGCCTTGCTCCAGTCCAGGGGGCCTTCTGATGGTCTCAGAGCACAAGTTCCCATTCCAGGCACAGGATTCATGTTGTAAAGACAGCTTCAGACTTTTTTTTTCCCTTTAGTTTATACCCCTGAGACATGTGGAGAAGCACATGATTTAGTGGTGCTGGTATCATATTGGATTATTTTGTCAGCAATTATGAATTTTTCCAAGCAGTGAAAGAAGTATTTTATATCTGTGTTGTATGGTGAGAGCAGTGAACAGCAGCATCCCTTCCACACCTGTATGATGAAATAACTCTTTTCAGAATGGGTCACATCAGTCACAAAACAGGAAATACTGCCATCTGGACATGATTTTCAGGGGAATGTATGTACTTAAATACCATTCAGTTTCTTTCTACATCCTAAAAAAATGGTTAGTGCAGAATTTCATTTATATATGACAAGCAAAGAGCAAGATATAAAGTCTCTCTGGATCTATGGTAGATTAAAGTAGATTAAACTCCTCATCACTCCTGACTTGGTCATTCAAGGATGCCTACTGCCTAGAGATCCTGCATAATCTAATTAAGGATCTAACTAAGCACATCTGCCTGAGACAGGTAGGGCTAGCACTGGCAATCAGTAGGATCCATGGGAATGAAAAATGTATACAGGAGTTTATTGCTGGTTTGGGACACACTTCTGAACAAATATGGCTTGTAGAAAGAGGTTTGCTTATCAAGTCCTTTCTGTATTGAGAAAAGCAGCTGATAACAAGGCTAAGACCAGAACCAGATGATGTGTTTGGAAATAACAGTGTTCCCACCTGGGGATTGCAATTAAGTCAGTAAATTGCAAATAAGAGAACTTGTAGTCAGCATAAGTACTTATGCATGTAAACAGTGAGGTGCAGGTGGCCTGTCCTGCCTTTCTATCAATTAGCTTCGCTCAGTTAGAGAAGCTGTGGTTACTAGAGCACTGAAGCAGATGTCTGCAGTCCTTGCCACCTTCCAGAAATGGACATCTTCAGTAGTTACGGAATCCCAGAGTGTTGTAGAGAAATCCACAGTCCTCATTTCTGTACTTAATGCAGCATAAATTTGGACAGAAAAAAGATTTAAAGAGAAGGGGCAGGCTTGAGGAGACATCATTTCACATTGAGGGCTCAAACAGCCTAAAGTCAGTTTGCAAATCGGGCTGACAAGACTGTACACTGTGTTCCTTGAAGTTCAGCTGTGTCTACGTGGAAAAGAATCTTTGGTCACTTACATCTCCATCATGCCAAGTGTGAATATTAAGTTGTAATTTGGAAAAGATGTGTCTGTGGCAGCCGAGGTGAAAGAGAATCTTGTCTATACAGATTCATAGACTGATAGCATAATTTGGTTGGAAGTGACCTCTAGAAGTTGCCCAGTCCAACCCCTGTTCTCAGAGCAGGGACAGCTTTATTAGGCTGCTTGCTAAGAAGTCAAGCTGGGAAGACCTCCAGGGGCAGTGGTCTTCCCTCTTCAGAGAAACAAAAGATCCCCAGATACCCTGGCAATGCCCCATGATGCAACTTCTGTCTGACTAATGCTGTAGTGCAGGTACACTAATCCGATTAGTCCACTCCCCAAAAGAGTCTGGCTCCTTCATCATAGAGCCCTTCCTTGTGGCAGCTGAAGGCAGTCAGAAGAACACCCCCTTGCTTTCTCACACCAAGCTGATCCAAGGCCTGTCCCCATTTGTCATTGGACATGCTGAGCTCTAGCAGCTGATTGTTGGTGGCCTCCACTTGGCTCACTCCGTATGGTTAGTGTATGGCTTGTGCTGTCCTGGGGAGGCTTTGTCATTGTTGTGGTTTAAACCCAGTTTCTACTCTCCCCCCTCTTTCTTTCCTCCCCCCCCCCTCCTTCCTCCCTGCTCCCGGAGGGACGGGGAGAAGAATCGAAGGAATTCAACTCCCACATAAGTTAACAAGATAAGAACAGCCCAGTAACTAACGTGTAACACAAATCACTGCTGCTACCACCAATGATAAT
Organism: Agapornis roseicollis; assembly: GCA_002631895.1. Classification (NCBI taxonomy): domain Eukaryota; kingdom Metazoa; phylum Chordata; class Aves; order Psittaciformes; family Psittacidae; genus Agapornis; species Agapornis roseicollis. The sequence goes on from NDXB01011074.1 coordinate 9,213, forward strand.
AATGATAAGGAAATAACAAGGGAAAAGGGTATGATACCACCCACTGAAAACAAGCCCGACCAGGAAGTAAAGTGTCCTTTCAGGTAACTCCCCATTACCTCCCTGGGCATGATGTGCTATGGTATGGCTAGCATGGCTCTTTGGCTAGCTTGGGTCAGGTGTCCTGTCCCTGCTTCCCCCTGGCCTCCCCTCCTCCCTGGCAGAACATGAGACTCAGAAAGCCCTTGGTCAGAATAAACATGACTTAGCAACAACTAAAAACACGGTGTTATCAGCTATGTTCCAGGGAGAATCAAAACATAAAAACTGCATCAGCTACTNACTCAGAAAGGGTCAGAATAAACATGACTTAGCAACAACTAAAAACACGGTGTTATCAGCTATGTTCCAGGGAGAATCAAAACATAAAAACTGCATCAGCTACTAAGAAGGCGAAAAATTGAGTGCTACTGCTAAACCCAGGACAGTCATGGAGCTAACTGTGTGTCATGCATTGTGTCTCACTGATGACACGGCATGAATATAGGCTGGCTGTACGGGATGATGCTGCTTAGTGTTTTCATCACCTCTGACTCAGTAGATCTGGGAAAAATTAAAAAACAGCCCAAAAGTAGGAGGTCATATAATGATGCAGAAAATACATTCTGAAATTCTTAGCCATCCTGTGCTCTTTTTGATGAATTTCCTCATCTTGAGTCTGCAAAGTGGCAGAGCAGGTCATGACAAATGATAGAGTACCTTTCTTTGAATATTCTGTCATTTTAGAAAAGTCATCAGCAAACTGAAATCTAGTTTAGGCAGCTGTAACAATAGGAAGATGAGATAAAAAATAGAAATATATAGTTGTTAGATGGTTTACAGTTGTCAATGTTTCAAGTTGCAAGTAGGCAGCAACTTTGAATTGGAACTGTTCTTGTTCAGGCTTCAGGTGCAATGCATAAAAGGCAACTGGACAGCTTCAAAAGCTCTAAGCAAAAACCTTGCCTTTCTAACATAGACTAACAGCTATCCTGTGGCATGCTGTTTGCAGCAGTGTTACATTCAGTCTAAACCTTCTAATGTAGTCTCCAAAGATATTTATGGTCCCCAGTTTCCATTTACTTTGTAACTCAAATTTGTTGGATTGGTATCTCAGCCCAAGCATTTCAGCACCCCTGTCATTGTAAGATCTTATGTGTTGCCTGACAATGACAAGGAGAGGGCAGGATGATAGAGAAAGGATAAACCAAATGGGAACAGGTCTGTGGGTAAGGAGAGGAGAAATTCTTCTTCATAGAAGACCTTTTCCCAAGTGGGAAAATAATTTCCCCTTTTGGGCTCAAAATGCTCTATCAGACTCAGGAAGTCTGGATGCTGGGGAATACCAGAGGGCAGGCCAGACAGAACAGAGTCACTTCCTGCTTTTGAAGCTATTGTTGGTCTCTGAGAGACCAAGCACCCTGCATCTGCAGGTATTGTTACTGTATTACAAGATGACAGTCACACTCCACTTGGATGCCAGTTTTGGTTTAATTTTATTTGCATTGACATAATTCATGAGCATTAGACTGAAGTTTCCAAAGCTTTAAATCAACAGAGTAAAGTTAAGACAAAGCCAGGCTCCCCAGATCATCATTATCTAGAAGTACATCATGTAGTTCATCTCTACTCTTAGTCAGGATCAGTGATTTAGCCAGTGCAGGTTTGGCTGGCAGGGTGCAGCAAGGAGAGCCACATATTTCATATCCCCACTGATCCAAACAAACCCAGAGTTCAAGCGCTGTACCTGAGAAAAAGATGAGCATTCAGAATGCTTTTAGCATTCTAAAACCAGGCAGATTAAAGCTAACCAATGTTCAATTGTTACTGAGACCTTGTGACATTCAAAATCTGGGAAAAAAAAACAACGAACAACCAAATAGCTGTAAACTTTATGAATCAGAACATGCTTAGCCATTTGTGCCTTGCCTGAGCCTTGCGGCCAGTGCAGCTCTCACTTTGCTCACAGGCAACAGATGAGGCTTGAACAATATGGGAAGAAGACAGGAGGAGCCATCACTAGCCTACCCTATTTCATCATTGGTAGCTTTGCTGCTTAGAATTGCTGTGCAATTACAGCTGGTAGGCTGTCAAGGCAGAAGTTCATTGTTTGAAAAGTTAGCCATTTCTGGGATCATAACCATTGCCACTGACCAGCCCTGCAGAAGGAGAAGGAGAAAGAATCACTACAGTATCTTTGAGCATACTGAATGGTTCATTTGCACAATAATACTCTCTGTAACAGTTCCACTTCAACCTGTGCTCTGCATTGTCCAGAGAAGTCAAACAATATCCCCACTGCTTTGGTAACAGCACACTGAGGCAACAGTTTTGAGGCTTCCCTCACCTCTGAACCATGAAAAAAGGAACAAACTTTCCATGCCTAGTAAAAGCGTGTCTGTGACTAAGGAATAGTGCTTAGGAAAACTAATTTTGTGGATTTTTTAATCTTTGCTCTCTTCATGTGTTGGGGACAGTATTACTTACCTTTCTCTTCCTGGGAGGTTAACGTGTCTTCTTCCTTCAGGGCCCTGCTGACCCTGATGTGGGCTCCTTTGTAATTATATTATGTATCTGATATTTTCAGTATGGGAAGTGGAGCCTGAAGAACGGTGTTGCACAGTAAACTGAAAATTTCATTGCAGACTTGATCACTGTTATTATGCACTGAGTTTAGGAACAAAAACCTCTTCCTATCTTCTTCTCAGCCCTAACAAGACTTGCTTATCTGTTTTCACTGAAATCATTATTACACCTGTCCACATATGGCTTTCCCAGATCTGAGCTACCCACATGTGCTTGGCATGGTGCTGAATGGGCTTTTGATGGGAAGGTGCAAATTTACTGTGACCCTTTTCAGAGCCATTTGTGAATGCTGTGCAGATTGCCATGGTTACCTCATTGACAACACTTGGTTAGTGAAGTCCATAGTGCTTTCCCAAGAAGGGCTTTCCCAAGAAGGGCTTTCTCCTGGTTTACTGGTTTAGGTGCTGAAACGTGAAGAGATGTGACAAACTACTCTGCAAGCCAGTGGGAATGGAAAGTCCAAAAGCCTCCCTCCAATACACTGATGACTACATCACTGATATCTCACTTTTGTCGTAAGATTTTGTTTCTTTCCATTGGCTTCCATTACTACAAATCCCACAAATCCCAGGATGACTGACAAGAGTCACCTTCAGGCAGACACAGCTTTTTTTAACAAGGGGAGCCCTTCTTTTCAACACTGCTCCAACTCCCTTCTCCTGTGCTCACTCCACATCTGGTATTGTTAATAATTCAGTTGTATTGCATGGAGCTAATGTAAACTACTGTAAAGTAACATAAACACTAAAAATACAGGGTTTTTTTCCCTTTCTGCCTCTGGACAGTTATGTTTCTGACTTGGAGCAATAGCACAGTTCAGATAGCTATCACACATAAGAGAGGTATCCCACTGTTAATATTTAACACATGTTTCTTCACCTTGCACACATACCCCAGCCTTTAAAACACTGCACCATGCCAGCAGGACCAAAAATATAATCCCAGCCTTTCATTATGTAATGGCCTATATTCTCTTTTTAGCATATTGTCATATGCCTGAAGTGTTTGAGATGAAACCTTTCCTAGCATACCCTTTAATACCAATCTCTGCTGGGAGCTCTTTATTTTCTATGAAAGAACAGAAATGGCTAATATCAAGAAGATTAGGTCCTTTTTGCCTAGGAAAACATGGCATTTCACACATTCCTCTGGCTGCCTGAGTTTTATGTGTAAGTTGCAGAAGCAATCTGCATAGTAAGAGCCAAAGATTAGAGACAAAGATTACCCAGAAGGGAAGTAGATTAAAAGGAGATTTTAAATGAGAGAGGTATTCATATACACAACACGCATATACACAATGCATACACAGACACACAAGGCTGAGGTAGCTGATGTGATTCCATTATTTCTTATGTGGGTACCCTTCCCAGAAGGTATGATGGCATGCATTTTAAATCAAAGGACATTGAAAGAAATAATGCTTTTGCAGCCCCAGATAAAAGCAGCAAAGCAGCACATAAGAACAAAAGCAGATGGGACACATCTGTGTCTCTGCAGATTAAGTGACATATGGCAGTGACATGCTTTACATTCTCAGAAATCTTCAAAATATACAAAATAAGGTGGATTTTTTTTTATAGCTACCAAAGCACTGGAACGTGCCACATTTTTGAAGGTGCTGTTCCAATTCTTTATGCTGATGAAGTTGCCTGTGAAGCGAACTGCTTTTTTTTCTGATACTACTTCTGTTACTTCCCCCATAATTCATAATTACATATAATGTCTGTGCATCTTCCTGTGATGATTCTGTTTGTATTCCCAAAGCAATTGCTAAAAATCTCTGTAAAAGTACAATGATAAACTAAAGGGAAAATAAATAATCAAAGAGGAGCTATGGCAGAAGAGCTGTTGGGTTGTTAGGAAAATGCTAAAATGTTCAAAGTTTTAGCTCTAATAACTATAGGTTGTTGTAATGGCTTTTTGCTCTCTGAATGTTCCAGTTATAACAAGATTGTACACAACAAAATATAACAATACTTCTCAGTATAGTGACACTGTTTTTTAAAAAGGCCCAAACTCCACTTAATCTATTTTAGGAAACAGTATGACAAGAAAATAAACCAACTCCTGGGAATGTGGCAAAGTAACAATACAGAGAGAAAAAAAGATTACATACATGTTCTGAAACGCCTGCAGAAGGTGTGAGTAAATACCACAATAATGTGATGGACCAGGAATATGCTGTTGATTACTGTTGATTTTAACTTAATCTGCAAAAAGTTTGTAATATGAAAACAGTTCTAGGAACTGTTTTTGAGAAGGGAAATTTTAAAAAAGGGCACGTGTTGTAATTCAGAGATGTGTTGTCATGTGTATGTGTGAATATACAGTAATATAGGAAGAATGGTCTGAAACAATTCCTTATTCGATCCCTTGGTCCCAGTAACTTCCCATAACCTTGTATGAATACAGCAACAACTAGAAAACATTCAGGTAGCAGCTGGCCAAACAAAATGTTCAAAGATTATGAAAATAAAACTAGGAACTCTGTGAACCAGTGGTGGAATCATAGAATCTTATAATCATAGAATGGTTAGGGTTGGAAAGTACCATAATATCATCTAGTTCCAACCCCCCTGCCATGGGCAGGGAATCCTCACACTAGACCACGTTGCCCAAGGCTCTGTCCATCCTGGCCTTGAACACTGCCAGAGATGGCGCATTCACCACCTCTCTGGGCAACCTGTCCCAAAATGATATGTAAATACAGGTGTTGTGGCTGAAAACCTCATGGAAATCCATGTCCTTCTACCTCCTCTCTTGTTAATATTTCAATATTATTCTTACTGTGCACAGCAAGCCGGAATGTGGCGCACACATTCAATCCAGGATGCTGACAACTTTTGGAGCAAACCTGGGGAACTGGCAAGAGCTGGACTCTTTCCCTGTAGCTCAGGGAACTCTGCATGCAAAGCAGAGCACAAGCATCAACCAGCCAAGACCAGACGTGACAGCACAACCCCCAGGAAAGGAAGGAGCACCTGGCCTTCCTTGGGGTGGCATGTGATTAGTCTGGCCAGAGCTAGCTGCATTTCTGACAGCCATTCAGTCCTACCAGACAATACTGAATAGCCTCCAGGTCCAGCAAAAACTTCCCCAGGTCTGAATCTAAATCCACAGAAGAAATAAGAAGTATTACGGTGGCAACAGTATTACTGATGAGGACCATAGGATGACACTCAAGCATGGAACAGGCAATCCATGCCCAGTGGATCCCACCTGGACAGAGAACTTGGAAGAGGTTTGTTTTCAACCCACAGCAATACGCCTAGAGCCCTATGTCTCCTCAACAGGCAAAGTAAAATTGTAAAGGAACAAACCAGTGCAACCACTGAAACCATATCCAGTACACAAGGAATGAGGAAGGGCCTTGATAGCTCTAGTCAGCGTCCTTTTTTCCCTTCCTTTTCCCCTTTCTCTTCTTATCCTTCTCTCTTTCCTTCTTCTTCTTCTATTGATTTCTATTTTTATGCTATTTATTTGTTTTTCTTCTTTTTTCTTTTTTTTTTTTTTTTTTTTTTCTTATTCATAGTTTTTTGGTATT
>NDXB01011074.1:15434-39349 GCA_002631895.1 Agapornis roseicollis
TTCTTTTTTCTTTTTTTTTTTTATTTATTTTTCCTACTCATAGGTTTGTGGTATTCAAAGATAATTCAAAACCAAGGGGGACACTGTCTGAGGCAGTGGGATATAGGGTATCTGTAGTTTAAAGGTCCTTAATCCAGAAGTCATCCTGCCCTTTGCCAGTTATTTGTACTTCGCCAGTTACTCGCTGTAACATACATAGACAAGTAAGTCTAGCATTCCTTTTGGGAGACTGGCCTGGCAACCTTAAATATTGATGTCCAGCTTCTAGCCTAGTTTAAAGATGAAACAGTGCTATAGCTTTTAGTTAGATTTCTGTGACTGAGGGGTAAGCAGTGGTAAAGCTTATTCTATCGCTACTCCTGAGAGATCCAGGCTTCCCCATCACTGGCAAGCACTCCATTTAACACACAAAGATGTAATGTCACAATGCATTAGCACAAGGATTAGAGGGGAAAAAGCCAGAAAACTCTCTAGAGTATGAAACATTAAGTATTTGAAGACTGCAATTTAAAGAAAAAGTTGGTGAAAACCCAAGTCTGACTTGTGACCCACCTCAGTTCCTTCTCCAGCACAGCTATAACAGAGAGATGGCAGTGTGATTACACTAGCCAGGTCTATGTGGTACCAACAGATGCCATGGCTATTTGCCAGGACACCCAAAGGCTGCACTGCATCGGAATTTGTGTAATTTTTAAAGCAAAATGATGCAGCACACGAACATGTGGTCACTAATGTCAAGTCAGAGGGCTAAGAATAGGTCAGCTAAGGCTGTGTTAACAATTTTGGATATAAGAGGTCACAAAGTAATAGGATCACATTGCAGAGGGGAGAGCTGAAGAAAGTGTAGAAAAGCAGGTGCAAAATTGCTTTACTGGGCTATTTCAGCTCATGAAGTTTAACAGGGAAAGGAGCCTGGCGTCAGCACAGTTGGAGCACGCAGTACTAAGCTTTCTGAAGCATACAGCAAAGGGTTATGGTCAGATCTTTCCAAGTAAGAACTCCCTTGGCAGGACTGCTTTAATGCACCATGACAGCAATGATACCAGGGCACTCTAGCAGCCCATCTGACTTCCAGAGACTGGTGAAGGGCACTTTTCCCTTGTAAAAGCTGAAGCACCAGTTTAAGAGGAAGGTTAAAGGCAAATATTATGTAAGGACTCAAGAGCAATAGTGCAGATGGTAATTTCTTCCCTAAAGCACAGCAACATAGGGGTGGCACTGGGAGGATGGTGAGATTGGCAGGTGGGTGAAACAACAGCAAATTTGACCAAAGCTCATAACCTCTTTACACAGAGCAAGGTGTTGTGATTTTCACTGATGTCATTTCCACAGGACGGTCTTACATGGGAGTTGGGATGCACTGAGACACTAGAATGCAAGTACTAATGCCAACACAGAACACTTAAATCACTGCAGGGAAGCTTACTTAAGCTGGTGAGGGAGAGATACTGTGGCCAGAGCTTGTCTTTGCCAGTGGTGAAAACATAGAATGCAATACTGACATGCCAGCAATGGCTATTGAAGCAATGCCTACACCATCTGCTCCTCTGGATCCCCATGATCATGTAATGTATTACACAAGAGCAGAAAGGACCAATGAAGATGATGTGTTGGTGTAACTCACCAAATTAAACAAAAGTACTTTTTCTCCTTGTTCACCAGGTACTGCCATACTGGAAAGCTGCAAAGCTCCCTTTAATATTAGGAAAACAAAGAAGACAAATTTAGCAGACTTACAAACTGCTTATAAACTAAATTTATCATTTGTTTTCAAAGGCATGGATGCAGTGCTGGAAAACACCTTGTTCGAGGCTTGCAAGGCTTGCTGAGCAGAGAGTCAGAAGAAGACTGAAGGAAGAGTCTGGGGAAGGCCAAACTGATAGTTATGGTTTGTTTGCATTGTTGAAAAGATAGTAATCATAACCACTGTGAGAGAAGTCCTGGTCTCAATGTGCAGAGGTCTGCTTAAGAGTTAAAAATAGTCACACACAGAGACCAGGAGCTGCAGTGGATAAAAAATTCTTCAGTCCAAAGTAATAATAATTTAGAGTGCAGATTCCCTGCCAGGGATTGGATTTCTACAGTTCAGGGAATACGCATTCATGCTGACAGGACTGGTTTGGCCTCAGGGAGCCCTCACTCTGTTAGATGCAGCTCTTTGGTAGCGCTCAGGCTGCCACTGGCCATAGCATCAGCACCTACACTGTTTCGGGGGACCCAAGTTCCTGGGTAGTGTCTCCCAGCAAAGTGTTCACCTTTCTGTGGAAAGAGACCCAAGCTCTAACTTTTGTCCTGCCCCATCTGTGGTTGTTGTGGCAAGAAGACCTGGCCATACAGGTTGGATGGATGCTCTCCATACCCACCCCAAAGCTGGGGAACAGGGTTATCTTGCAATTTAAGCATAGACTGGAATTCTGCTGTTTTTATCATGCTCATGTGTTTGCATGACAGCTTCTGTGTTGAGGCTGTTCCCAATGAAAACTGAGTTAAGCATGTAACACCAGAAATTCAGTATCATTATACATACTTGCCAAATACTTTAACCTTCATACCACAATCTTATTTTGTGTTAACAAAGTGTGCTGCCATCAGAGGGAAAAATGGCTAGGGAAGTAACCCAAAGACTGGAACGCCTGCCACAAAAAAATGAAGAGGATATGAAGAAGGCTTGTTACTCTTTCCTGAGCACAGCAAAGGGTGTGTGTGATACATCAGCTCCAAGTAATATGAATACATGTTACTCATATTGTGTAAATACACAGTATGTCCAAGTAAGCTGTAGGAAGTAAGGACAAGCCAATAAAAAAGCTCTGACTGCCTTCTAGGAAGCTGGCTGGTGGTTTTGGAGCCACATCACTGACTATCAGCAGGAGGGGTACCAAGGAAGAGGGACATTTACTCAGAGGCCCAGAGGCTAGTCAGTAGTTTCTGAGTTTTGATAACCAATTTTTTATAAGAGGTCCTCAGTCATGTATTCAGAAAAGCTGTGTCTGTCAAACCCATATGCAGAATTTTGGGGAGTTTTGGGGGAACTTCTTTCAAATTACAGATTTATAAAGATGGTTTTTTCTACAAAACAGACAAACAGTAGGGACAGCATGACCAGCCCAAATGATAGATGCCTTCTTTCTTTTCCCCTAGTCTCTCAGCAGGGCGAAAGCCAGAGACGCTTGTACAGAGAACTGCTGAGAAACTACAATCGTCTTGAAAGACCAGTGGTGAATGACTCCCAACCCCTTGTAGTCGAGCTCCAGCTTTCTTTGCTGCAGATAATTGACGTGGTAAGTTACTTGCTGTTCTGTTCTCTAAGGCACCCATATAGCATAACAAATCTGATCTCTTGTGTAGGGACCATACTTTTCCTCTTAATCAGGCTATTAGATTTGAGTGCAGACTGTCTTTGGCTAAGCAGCCTCCTTAAATGCTGGAGTACATGCTTTGACACTTTGGAAGAGTAAATAGCCTCCTGAAAGCATAGCCATCTCTGATACAACATGAGCTGCAAGAAGATTAATTATGTATTTTTTTCCTTTCTTTTTTTTTAAACAGAAAGAGGAATTCAATAAATTAGAAGCCATGTGTTACTACAAATTATTAATGATGAATCCTTCTCAGAGTGATGTGGAATGCAATAACTGTAGACCATGTGCAGTGTTCAAAGCTAGCATCACTGCACTTAACACTTTTTCATTAGACATTATAATGGCATTGGCCTCTTCTCACGTCTTTACCCTCTGCTGTGGTTGAAGGAGCCTTCCCTGAGATGAGGTTAGAAATATGTAAAAGCAAAACCTGGAGGCACAGCCACCTAATTGTCTTGACTGCAACATGCTCTCCCAGAATTGGCAGTCTGACCCATGGAAAATTTTAACATAATAATCCAAATCCCTTTTATCATTATGAAGAGAATTGTGTATGATAAACTGTGATACAAAGAGAGAATTCTGTCATCTACATGGAAAAACTAAGCCAGGAGAACAATTTTTACCACCTCCGTCCTGTCAATACACAAACAACTGAACACATTAGTACTCCTTTCCTCTTACCCTTTCTATAGTCAGTATTATGGGCTGCTATCCAATGCATCAGTACTGTCCTGGAAAGCCCAAGAAAGAGAGAGAGATGTGCAAACTTTTGTGCACTTGCAAACCAATTTGATAGAAGCCTTACATATTTAAAGAGTTTAAAGCTCTCTCAAACTTTCAGGAAATGTGTGGTGCACCAGGTGCTCTCCCTGGATGGGTAAGCAGGACCCTGAAAGTCTAGCCCCTAGCATTGTGCCATACAAGTGGCAGGTTGAGGCAGTTGTGGGGCTCCTGAAGGCAGGCATCAGCCACTCAGGCATGGCAAACAGCTTTCTGTTTTGAAATGTTAGCAACTGCATTGATCTGGAAGAGAGAGGAGACCAGTACTCTGAACCCAAGTCATTCATTCACAGCAGGAGCTCCCAGAAAAGAGCAGAAAAATCCTCCAGCTAATTTCAAGTGAATTTCAGCAGCCAGTTCCAGGTTTAGCAGAAACATCTTAGCTCCAAAGATCTTGTTCCAGTCCTTTTTCTGATGGTATTTTCTGGCAGTAATTTGAAGGTTAGGGGTGGTAAAGGGGAGATTTTAGCCTTAGGGCTGTGACTGTACATTTTCAAGGTCAGTGAGGAGCAGTTACATAAAACCTTTTTTCAGTTGTTTTTCACATTCACGTGTGTAACCCTTCCATTCAGGAAATCAGCTCTTCTTTAAGCACTTTATCTGTGTTATGACAACGTCCATTGCAACAAATTTAATTCCAGACTTCCCTTTTGATTGTTCACTGTAGGAAAGAGGTAATCTAAATGGTCATTCATAGCACAAACAATGCTTCCCTCCATCTCTGCACACACTGCAGATGATAGAATTTAATCAGCTCAGAGCATTATGACTTGTCTCAGGCTCATGGTCTTGCAAACTGCACTCACGTTGTTTTAAAAAACATCCAGAGTCACCTGAAGTGTTTACCCTACATGATGTGAAAAGGTACCTGTCTTCTCTGGGTTGGGACAGAAAATCCTTTGCAGGTGAGTCCCTGTAGTAGAAAGGTCACCGTGGCATCAATAAATGACTAAATCAACCAGCCTGAAAATCCACAAAACACTGATCTTGCGGCTCCCTACCCTACCTTCCTGTGGGTTCCAGGAAGCAGGCTGTGAGCATGGACACAGCCTCGCAGTCTCCATGTCTGGCTGGGCAGAGTGAAGCATCTGGATGCTCCAGCTGCCGAAGAAAATGTCTGTTTAAAAGGAGGGTTGTTATAACCACAGTGATGTAAAGAGTAGCAGACAGGGTACAAAGGAGAGGTAACCTCTAATAGCTGACACACCATGAAGCAAACCAAGAGGCATTCTGTGCACTCAGATGGGAGGCTGGGGGTGAGTAGACTGTGCCTCCTCAGCTGCCCTGCTTGGCACAATGCGAAGCTTGTGCACAGTTGCTTCTTACTAGAAGAAGGGGATAGACAGCACGACAGCCTTGGCATGGTGTATGCACTAACAAAGTGCAAAGCTTCTCCTTTGGGGTTCTTGTGTGTCCAGCATGCTCCATTACCATAATAGAGCAGGGTACTAGGCAAGGTCCCAACCTGAGTGGACTTCAGGCACCATGCTCCCTGAGGAGGAAATAAGGACTCATAAACTCTGGAGTTCATATAGCTTTTCATCAGGCTTCTGGTCAAAAGGAAAGGGTTTGAAAGGACTGGTCAGATCTGGCAGACCAGTGAATGGTTATGGGACTGATGCCACAGCCAAGGAGGGGTTTGGCTACTTGGACCATAGGAGTTGCTTTGAGAAACATGGTCTACTGATGGTGTGATGGGGTTCACTTGTCAGAGAAGGCAAAGAGCATCTTCAGTCATAAGCTTGCCAAGCTGGCAAAGAGGGCTTTAAAGTTTCCAGGGGAGGGGAACATCAATCCACTCCATTCCTACCAGATAGATGCCAGTGCCAGCAAGAGATGCCATGGGCCTGGAGGGGGTTGCAGGACAGCAGGAGAACACCTGAAGAGCATCACAAAGGAATTCCTGCCACTCCAGCCAATAAATCAGTTTCACTGGGGAGCAACTTAAATGTTTCTATGCAAATGCACATAGCATGGGGAATAAACAAGAGGAAAAACACATACTACATTTGAGCTACAATCACCAAAGCTAGAAGCTGCCTGTCAGTAGACTCTGTGCCAGAAGGTGAGAAGGCAGAAGGAAGGCAACACATAGCCATGTGGTACTTTCTGTCCACTCTGAATTCCTTTAAGAAGTTGCTTTCCTTGCATCTAAGTGGTTTTGCTTCATGAGCTGCAGAATAGAGAAGAGCCTTGCTAAACTCCACCAACTTGTGAAACCACTCTGCTTTCTCATCTGAAAATATGCCTTTTCATTCTCTTGAGTGTTAATGTGGCACAGGTGCTGTTTCCCCCTTTGTGAGGTGTGGTTGTAGGTAAGAGGTGCCACACTGCTGTGAGCTGGCCAGTGCTGGCACTGGTCCTGCCAGAGGGGCAGAGAAGGGTGGTAGCCACCTGCACTGGCCCCAGGTACTGCCCCAAGAGCAAGCCATTAGCCTCCTAGCCATACCATCTGCTGGGACAGAGGCTTTCTAGGGCTTGTTCCGCAGGTAAACTGAACAACCAGAAAGTCCAAGGGTTAAACTTCTAGCTTGAATTCACCTCTCTTTTCCTAAATTGACTTTATAGCAGGTAAGTCATTCACTCCCACCTTTCAATTCAGCACCATTACATGTTCAAATCTCTATGCTGATTTTAAGTAGCAAACCCAGATCAACAGACAAGTGATTCAAGGCAACATAAATATTCCAGTACACATAAGCACCTCTTCATGTATTATTTCAAATATAGTATCAGTGTTCACGAGCTTAAACCATAATCCTAACAGTACATCCTGTACAAATCTTTTATGGCCAGATAACTTCAACTATGTAAGCTTGACTATGCAGGACTCAAAAAGACATTCCTAGAGCCCCAGAAGGAGTCAGGATAAAGGAGGAGTTTGCTTTGGTAGATGAGGATTTGGTTATGGATCAGTTAAGCAATCTGTACATCTATAAATCGATGGGTCTGGATGGAATACACCCACGGGTGCTGAGGGAGCTGGTGGAGGTCATTGCTAGGCCACTCTCCATCATCTTTGGTAAGTTGTGGGAAAGAGGAGAGGTGCCTGAGGATTGGAGGATGGCGAATGTCACGCCAGTCTATAAGAAGGGCAAGAAGGAGGACCCGGGTAGTTATAGACCGGTCTGCCTTACCTCCATCCCTGGAAAGGTGATGGAACAACTTGTTCTTGACACCGTCTCTAGACATATCAAGGATGAGGGGGTCATGAACAGCAGCCAACATAGTTTTACAAAGGGGAAGTCATGTTTGACCAACCTTATAGCCTTCTATGAGGAGGTAACTAGGCAGTTGGATGATGGGAGAGTGGTAGATGTGGTTTTTCTTGATTTCGGTAAGGGATTTGATACTGTTTCCCACTGCATCCTCATAGATAAGCTAAGGAAGTGTGGGCTTGATGATCAGGTAGTGAGGTGGATTGAGAACTGGTTGAAAGGAAGAAGGCAGAGAGTTGTGGTCAATGGGGCAGAATCTAGCTGGAGGTCTGTGACCAGTGGAGTCCCTCAGGGGTCGGTGCTGGGGCCGGTGCTGTTTAATATTATCATCAATGACCTGGATGAGGGAACTGAGTGTACCCTCAGCAAGTTCACTGATGACACTGAACTGGGAGGAGTGGCTGACACACCAGAAGGCTATGCTGCCATTCAGAGACACCTGGACAGGCTGGAGAGTTGGGCAGGGAGAAACTTGATGAAATTCAACAAAGGGCAAGTGTAGAGTCTTGCATCTGGGGAAGAACAACCCCATGGACCAGTACAGGTTGGGGGTTGACCTGCTGGAAAGGAGTGAAGGGTAAAGGGACCTGGGGGTCCTGGTGCATGGGAGGATGTTAACTGGACAAGAAGGCCAATGGCATCCTAGGGTGCATTAGAAAGGGTGTGATTAGTAGGTCAAGAGAGGTTCTCCTCCCCCTCTACTCTGCCTTGGTGAGGCCTCATCTGGAATCTTGTGTCCAGTTCTGGGCCCCTCAGTTCAAGAAGGACAGGGAATTGCTTGAAAGAGTCCAGTGCAGAGCCACAAAGACGATTAAGGGAGTGAAACATCTCCCTTCTGAGGAGAGGCTGAGGGATCTGGGTCTCTTTAGCTTGCAGAAGAGGAGATTGAGGGGTGACCTCATCAATGTTTACAAATATGTAAAGGGTGAGTGTCAGGATGATGGAGCTGGGTTCTTTTCAGTGATGTCCAGTGATAGGACAAGGGGCAATGGGTGTAAACTGGTCCATAGGAGGTTCCATGTGAACATCAGGAGAAACTTCTTTCCTGTGAGAGTGACAGAGCACTGGAACAGGTTGCCCAGGGGGGTTGTGGAGTCTCCTATGTTGGAGATATTCAAGGCCTGCCTGGACAAGTTCCTGTGTGATGTAATTTAGGTTGCCCTGCTCTCGCAGGGGGGTTGGACTAGATGATCTTTCGAGGTCCCTTCCAACCCTTAGGATTCTGTGATTCTGTGATTATAAAGCAGTATTCTGAGACTTCTTTAATTACAAAGCATTGATAAGTGCTAGAGAGAGAATCTGACTCTTTCGACTCTTTCAGATTAAAGAACCTTTCTTTTTCCTCTTCTAGAAATGCCTTCATGTTCAGCAGTGGGCTTCCTGTATATCCTTTGTGAGCTGTTTACTCTGTTTCTCCTTGTATAGACCTACTCTACCAAGTCATGTATCTTCTCAGAAAGTTTTTTCTCCACCAGAAGTTTAAGCCTTATCTGGCAAGAGCAAATTCAGTGAGACTAGAGCAGTAAGACTGATGCAACATAATGTAACTGAGAAGGAAAACAAACTGGATATCATAAGAAAGTTGGGGCTGTTCAGCCTGTAGAAGGGAAGGCTGTGTGGAGACCTCATGGCAGCCTTCTAGTATCTGAAGGGGGGCTATAAGGATGCTGGGGAGAGACTCTTCACTAGGGACTGTAGTGATAGGACAAGGGGTAATGGGTTAAAACTTAAACAGGGGAAATTTAGATTGGATATCAGGAGGAAGATCTTTACTGTTAGGGTGGAATGGGTTGCCCAGGGAAGTTGTGAGTGCTCCATCCCTGTCAGTGTTGAAGAGCAGGTTGGATGAAGCCTTGGGTGAAATGGTTTAGTGTGAGGTGTCCCTGCCCATGGCAGGGGGGGCTGGAACTAGATGATCTTAAGGTCCTTTCCAACCCTAACTATTCTATGATTCTATAAAAGCTGAAAATCAGTAATTAATGATCATGAATAAGAGTCATTAAAGTCCCAGGCAGAAAATTTACAGAAAGGTTGCTAGACCAACAGATTCATTAAAGTTGAATCCCAAGCTCTCTCTCCTGGTCATAAAACTCATATAGTGTGATGAATTTTGAACTCTGGGAAGAAAAATTAAATAAATTGGCCTCTTCATTAGCATGGGAGGAGCTTGAAGAAGGGAAAACCAGGGCTAATGGAGCCATGAATTATTATTTTGCCTGCCCTCTAAGTGCCAGGCATTATGAAAACATCAGTCTCACTAAACTAATTAAACTCAAGTGAATTTGATAGCACAATGAAATTAATTATGGGTATTATGGCTTCCCATCTAACACTACTTTATGGACACATAAGCATGAAGCATTATGATGAATTCTTAATTACTTGAGTTAAAACTGCAGCTTTTTTTCATTGGCTTCTGCCTGACTTAGGTCAGAGAGCAGAGCGACCTCACTTAGGGAGCAGCAAAATAGTTTTCTCTCAGCATGGTTCCTCAAGCTGTACTAGGTAGCTCTGGCTTTAACAAAAGAATGGCTGGTTTGCTTCTGAGGTGTTCAGTGGTGGTCATCCAGCTTGAGTATTTCACAGTAACTAACCAATTCACTGCCTGCCTGGTGAAAAGTCTGTACTATGCTCTTTGAAGATGTGTGAATTTAGATCATGTATATTCCATAATCTTGGGTAACTAATGTGATCCATCAAGGAATTTTGAAAATCTTTAGTACTTTTACATCAGTTCCCCAAGGTGCACAGGAACAAAATTTGAGGTGAGATTTTCCTGATGAACTTAGGAAGACTCAGGAATGTAACAGCAGTGGCAGGTAAAGAAAGTCATCCTTTGAAGAAATGTTCAGCTGCTTGAAATGGAAAACGTTTTGCACAACTCCATCCAGGAAAGGCAGCAGGGTCCCCAGAATTAGACACTTCTGGCCATGCTTTGCTGTTGCCAGGGAACTGTGGAAGCTAGCATACGGCAGGGGCACTGAAAATGGTGATGTTTCTAACTCCACCAGTTGCAATAAAGCAGTTAAACCAAAGCTGTTGGGATGGTGCTGGACTTAGTACTTTTTATTTTCTCAGTGTTTGGAAGGTTACTATCTTAACACTTTGCTTTACAGTTCTTTACTGTTAGGGTGGTGAGGCACTGGAATAGGTTGCTCAAAGAAGTTGATACTCCATCCCTGGCAGTGTTCAGGGCCAGGCTGTTCAGAGCCTTGGGTGTTATGGTCTAGTGTGAAGCATCGCTATCCATGGTATGGGGATTTGAACTAGATAATCTTAAGGTCATTTCTAACCCAAACCATTCTATGATTCTGTGACTGAACAGTGCTCTCTGAGTGTAAGTCCTGAGAGTCAGTGAGTTCAGCTCCTCAGTAAAAACCTTTCCATCCCTGATCACATGCTTTAAGCACTCAGGTTTTTGATCAGGCCTGCATCCCTTTACTTTCCTGTGGGGTGACAGTAGTGTGCAAATACAGGAAGAAAAAGCAAAGGCAGCCTTGCAGTTAGGCTGAGTGTGAATCTTTAATAAGTTCTTAGGACTGGCCTATTTGGGACTTTTCTCAACCCTCCTTTTACTGCTTTTCCTGTGACTTCAAATGCTGAAAAAGTCAATGAATAATGAATAGCTTGGAATAACAATTCATATCTAGTTTTGTTTATTGAAACACCTGCTGACTGCACACAAAACACATAGAAGGCTATTTCAGGATGAGGTGTCCACCCTTGGAGAATATACAAACCACCTACATGCCATGTGTGGATGACCTGGGATTTTAATGGAGGACTGCTTTTGGATGGTGACATAACATCCTTTCCCTCAGGAACCAAGTATGTATCTCAGTTCATCCAAGCAGAGAGCAATGCTATGCTGGAAAGCCATGCAGGGGCCTCTGACCCAGCTTCTAGGTTTACATGAAAAGCATCTGTGAAGCAATAAGACAAGGCTAGTGTCTTCATTCTCCCCAGAATCTGCTGGAAAAGTTTGCTCCTGGAATTTTCAGGTCATTGTTGAAGGACTTGAGGTCCAACAGTCTCAAAACCAGTGCTGGAGTCTATAACATGACATACTTCACAGCAGTACTGATCTTAAAGGATGGCTGAGAAGCTGCACATTGGGAAGAAAACCCCTGGTTTCCTAAGACAGGTAACCACAGCCCTGGTTGAAGGTCATGTGACATATGCAGCTTAAGAACGAATCTTCCTTTTTTCACCATAGTGGCAGTGTAAACTGGAAAATGTGGGCAAGAGGACAGAAAAAAGAGAAAGCCAAAGCAAAAAGGTGACAGAAGGAAAATGGTGTGGTTGTTCTGCTATGAGCTCTTAACCATATCTTTCTTAACTTGACAATGCTGGCCTTGCTGCATCTCAGTCCTGATGGCAAAGAAATGCTTGGAGGTGTAAGTGGATGTTTGTTCATCCTCCGTTATTACAGTGTATTTTTGTATCTCTCCCCCTGTATCTCTCCTCTTTGTTACAGGCATTGAGATGACATACTTAATGTTGAGGTATCTCTTCAAAGTTGATGTTACTATGGCAACATTTATTTTAACTTTTTAATGAGACCCCTTAGATATAATGGCTGTCCAGTGATGCTTACTGAATGTTGCCAAAGCAACCTGGGTTTTCTTTAAGCTATCCGGTGTTGTGGGACTTCAACCATACACAGCATTTAAACTGAGTTTTAGTTAATCTGCTGAAGATTGTGACAGATGGCTGTTTCAAGCAATAGGAAGGACTGCCTGCCGCAGTTGCAGATTGAGTGAGCAAGTATTTGAAAGCCTCATCAATTTCTTTTGATACTCTTGTTCAAAATCCTGTGCAGAGACAATGCCTCTGCTAGAAAAACTTCCTAAGGACATCCATTCTTGTATTAAAAAACAAAAACAATTATTTTTTTTTTTTAAAAAAAAGACATTAACCAAGGTAGCCATGTATGGCCATTGGCGATTTCTGAGAGCAGCCTTTCAATCTGGGACTTTTCTGGCCAGTATCTTGCAATAAATCAGTGGCTGATTTAACTCCCAGTTCTGTAGCTCTGAGAGGACAAAGATTAATGATGCCTGCTAGTCACCTGTTAACAAGTGCCTTGCTACAGAGATGACATGTTACCATATGATGTGACTACTGAACTGGAAAAGGCTCTGGGATTTTTTGTCCATGTGCTATGATTCCAGTAATTATGTGGCTGGGAATAATACATTTTATTTAGATGTTGGCCTGACAAAGGAGAACCTACTGACAGGCAACCATGTAAAAGCCAGGCAGACCTATATACCTTCTAAGCTTTGGATGAGAGCAGAGAAAGAAAACAGAACACACTCATGTGTCTCAGCATGTGCACCACAACAGTCACTATCGGTGGGTCAAAGGTGGCTGTGGAAATAAGCAGATATCCAGGACAGAGAATTAACAGGGGTCAAGCAGAAGATAGAAAGGGGAGAAAGTGACCCAGATAGAGACAGGAAGGATTTAGAGTACAACTGTTGCACTAGCTAGTGATAACAGCATTAACTTTTCCCAGCATTTTTGAATACCAGAAGCAAACTCACATGTCTAAGCTGAACATCTGCAGCCCACTGAGCTGAACTCCCAGGGGAGTGCTAGAGAATCACCTCTGGGGACCAGTCATCTCCAGTCTCACATGGGATCTTAGCAGGGCTGTTTTGATCCTTTGCTGAGGGGGAAAAGCCAGGAGCTGAGAGCTTGCCAGACATGGAGGGAAGGTCATCCCCAAGGCTAACACTGCCAAATGAGACAGAAACCTCTCACATAAAAAGCAGTGTGATGAATCATTCATGTTTTCTCCTGGGAAGAAAGGCATCCTTACAGCTAACCTTAAATCCCTCTGCACTAACCAATGACACACAGTAATGGAACCACCTCCAGCACTTCCCAAGCTTTTGTTTAGAATTAGCTTTTACTTAAACAAAGTGGTACTGGTCAGTGACCTCTTGGGACAGAGTACACACACACACACTCTCAAGTTTTACTGTAAGTATCTTTATAACAGACAAATACACCTGGACAAAAGCCAGCCCAGTGTGAAGTGAGCTTTGCTGCTCTTGCAAACAAGGCACTTCTGTCAAATGCAAATCCTTGTTTGTAAAACTTGCTGTACCACTAAGAAGCACCCATCAGGCTGCATTTTTTGATGAGTGCTGAATATGGAAGTAGCACTATCTGTGTTTCGCTGTCCGTAAAGCAAAAAACCCTTGGAAAGGTCAAAAGCCTGAAAGCAAGGATGAGAGTAGACTCTGTACGGCCATGAAAACATACTGAGGAGACATTTCTTCCCTCCTAACCCCCAAGCTGACAGAGACGTAAGCAGACCAATGCCCTGGTTAGACTTTGTGTTCTGGCTGACCACTGTTATCAAAAAGCAAGACAGGAAGACAACACAGGGCTGTATTTAAGCCTGTGAGAACTCCGATAGACAAGCTTTCCTTTGACTGCAAAACAAATTTGAAAAGCAGGACAAACATGGTGAGCACAGTAGCACTGTGAAAAGGATACCCCAAATAATAAATTTAATGCTACCTGAAATAGATGGCTGATGAATTGCTTGGAGTCAAATCTTATTACCAAGGTCATTAGCATCTGACTTTGAGCAAAGAGCTCACAGAAATTTGACAGGGGAGTAGGTAAGGGCAACAAAGTTTTATGAAATACAGAAATTAGCCCTAGATACCTTCTTTTGCAGTCTGTCAAATATAAAATTACTATGCCAGGTGAAAGAGAGTTTACTTGTAAACCCAGAGCCACACCTGAAAGGTGGTGACAGGAGGCATCTCCACATGCAGGAAACCCATAGACCTCTGATATCTACACTGCACTTTAATGCATTCCCCTGTGGCTGTGAGGTAGCCAACAAAAAGAGGAAGGTCCCCTCCTCCCCTTCTCTATAGGGTGCAATGTACATGTGTACAATCCTTTATTTTTTACAGGAAAGGAATTGCCTAACTCTTGCAGTCCACCTTTGGTCATGGTTTTCAGGCTTCTTTAGCAGTATGCAGAAAGACTTTTAAAAAGTACATGTGCAACTGACAAGTACAAAGCAATTACCGGTTGGCTAGCAATACAAAATATAGCTAGGATTTAATAAGTGACTCAGAGAAGCATCATGTTCACCATCCCTAGAAGACACCTGAGAAGTCATTGGTGGTCAGGAAAGCATCAGTCAGAGAGAGAGGGACTGTATCAGTCACTGGGACATAGCCTCTGTTGTTGCTTGGTTGGTTTCATTTCCCATGTCAGTTGACACAGATAGCTCTTGTAACCCCACCAATTACCAGGTCTGGTGTGTTGGTTTGGTTTTTTTTTTCACTTTAGGGTTTTATACCTCTCCCAGTTGGTGGTTTCCCCTTTGAATCCTTTAGCATCTTAGCAAGCTTAGTCCTGTGTGTGATTTTTTTTTTTCTTATTTTTCTGCAGGCTTCATAATTGCTTCAGCAATTGCCACCAAGGGGACTAAGGGAGTTTCAGATGGACAGGGCCTCTGGAGGCAGATTGTGATATGCCCAAAGAAAGGCACATATATGCTGCCAAAATCTAGGGAGCAGCAGAGAAGTGAAAAGGAAATGTATGAACAGTATAATGACATAAAATCCCGGCTAATTTTTGTGTGCCATCTTCCAACAGCAGAAGCAGTTTAGGAAGATTTCAAAGGAACTCAAGAGAAGCAGAAGAGGAGGTAGTGTGATAGTTTTATGTGGAGTATGGCAGAGTCCTGTTTCATGCCTGAAATTTGTTTTTTCTGGGCACATGACCCTGGTTGCAGAGGGTAACTGTCCATAGTGCCAAAAGAGCCAGGAATTCTCAAGGTTTCCCACCCAAAACGCTGAAAACAACCTTACACACTTCACATGGCATGAACACACACAGAGACGTGAATAGGTAGCTCAGACATCTGGAGCAGCTGAGGATTTACGTCATGAGTCTGGGAAGGTAACTTTGTCAGGAGAGGGCCTCAGCCTGGGCATATGGGTAGGCAGTGGAGATTGTCCTTAGAAATTTGCTAGGTCAACACATCATCTTGGTGAAGCTCCCTGTTGGCCATTCCTAACAGCATACTTGCCATGAGTGTTTGTATCCTCTTGATGCTTCCACATTCCCACACTTCTGTGCTGTAGCCTGACGTTTGGTCCCTGCAATCCAGCAATGATGGCCTGCAGCTCACTGGGTTTGCAGCAGTTTCACAGAAGCTTTTTCTGATGCTAAACCATATCTCTGTCCTTCAGAGATCTTCTTATCGTCCGTGTAATGTAGCTGGTCTCCAGTCTCTGCATGAGTTATGTTTCTCAATGGCTGTGGAAGAAAGGGAAGAAAACAAAAATTTTGCCTGTAGTTAAAGAAGAGTAGTGCTTCAGGGGCACAAATCATAGCTTATTTCAACTTACCTATAGGAAGGTAAGTCTAGTCAGTGCACCACAGGGTGGGAATCTGCTAGAAAACAGGTTGAAGGTGCTTTCGCTTTGCTGTAGACAAGTGAGTCACCTAGGCCAGGCTGTATCTGTGACTTCCAACATGTGCCCAAGAGAGCTGAGCTGAATCAAAGGGGGAAACTGTTGCTTTCTGCTGTGCCTCTTGGCCAAGAATGTGGTTTTCTCAGAGAGTGGCTGTCTTGGTCAGGCCTGCCCCCAGCTACAGCATCAAAATCAAGCTTGAGGATGCACCTCAGTCAAAGCTGCAGTGCCTCTGGAGAGGTAAGGGTTAAATACAGGTGATGCAGTTCTAGGGTAATGGTTGGACGTGATAATCTTTTCCAACTTAGTTGATTCTGTGAGTCTATGATTCCATGCTCTGAGGGGTAAGAAACACCTCCCTGTGGTGTGGAGACAGCTGGGCATACCATGAGCCAGCCCCACTGGTACCCCAGCCTCAGCTCTTGGGAAGCCCAGGGCATGTGCTGATAATGGGAGCTGTGTGGGGCAGGGATGTAGATCTGGAATGTAACCCTGAAGTAACCCTGCAGCCTTGCTTCTCTATCCCTGCAGTTGGAAGTAGCACTGCAGGGTGCTGCACCTGCAGGCCAGCTGCAGCAAGCTGGGCACCCTGTGGCTCCCCACGACACTTGGAGACCAGCTGAGCAGCAGCTTCTCTCTTTTGTGAGTTAGAGCTGCTTCCCTGTGGCCTCTCCATGCAGGTATATGAATCTATAGACTCCTGCTTTGTGCAGGCACCATGTGAGCTCCTCTAAAGCAGAATTTGTATTCCTTTGCCCAAGGCTAGCACTTCCCTCCCTTTCAGCCTTAGCTAAGCTACGTAATGTGATCACTCCAAAAGAGCAGCAGTTCCAGCACCATTTCACTGTTGTTTTGCAGTGCAGCAAATAAAGCATAAAATCTCTCCAACTACTGCATGTTGTGTGGTACTGGAAATCATCTTGTTTTGACCAACTAGCTAGAAGGAAAAGCCTGTGCTTTTGGTAAGCAGTCTGGCTGTCCCTAGCAAAATAAGAACAATTATCTATTATTTTCACTTTTATTGTTGATCAGTTATGGTAAATGCAGGAGGTCTGTAGGTTTAGAGGTAGAAAAGAAGTGTTATTTTCTGTGCCATACAATTCAGTGGTTTTGCACTGAGCTCAGTCTACTCCATAAAGTTTGTGTCTATCTACCCTGAGAGTCTGGGTTTTCTAAAGGAAATGGAAACTCTTGACCTGTAATCAAGCTGTACTTTGCGTCTCATCTTTTTTTCTCTCTTTATTTCCCTTTCCTTCCCCTTTCATTCAAAGGACGAGAAGAATCAGGTGTTGATCACAAATGCTTGGCTGCAGATGGTGAGTAACCTGTGTCAATAAAGAAAAACCTCTTTTCTAATAGCAAACTACTGAATGTGGTATCTTAGCCAAAAACCAAGACTGCTGTATTTTTAACTTGTTTATAATGTGAAACAAGCAGGCATTTTGAAATTACTCTAGTGCTCCTTTTAGCACTGAGAGATCATGGATCCTTTGGGCAGACCTGTTGACCTTTGCAGCATGGCCAGCAGATGTAGGGGTTTAGTAACAAAAAACCCCAAGTTCGGGTCCCACCATAGCTGAAGAAGAGTTTCTTCAAGGGGCTCAAGGCCTTCCCCAAGGCCGGTAACAGGGAGTTCTTGTGAAGGAGCCAAATGCCAGCAAGAGCCAGGCATCCTGCACTGATGGCTTCTGGGAAAATCCCCACTCCATCTGAAACAGGGAGGCAGGGCTGTCCCTGGGGAAGGCAGGGCACAGATATCCCCTGCACTTGCCACCAAACACATCAGTGATGCAGCCAAGCTGGACTACATGGAGACTGCTTGGGCTGGGCAGTGGGGTGGCCAGGTATGGCAAGCAGCTCCTACCAGCAGTGCCCAGGTATGTCAGTGGGAAAACTGCTTTTCCTCCTGGTTTACAAACCTCATCCATAAATGTTCCCCTTCCCTCTTCTAAAACCTGCTGCGGTTGAGACATGACCTGCATCAGTCATGCACTATAAGCAAAACTGGTCTTCAGTGAGGGGCTTTGGGTGAGAGAGTTTTCTGTCAGGTCTGCTGCTGGCCCTGTACAGTAGGAGATATGATCTTTTCTCATGGTGTGTAAACCAGTCTCCTTAATGGCTTGTGCTCAGTAAGGATGCAGTTCTGGAGGGAATAACCCGTGGGAGACTTGAATGATTGAACTAATTCTGTTTTGACTTCAGCAGTCAAACACTATCTCATGTTAATTGGTGCAACTGAACAGACTATTTCTTCCTCAGCTACCTGTTGGGATTTGCAGTAGAAATGAGTTGTTTCCTATTGCAAAAAACTAACCCAGGCCAACCTATAGGACTATAGACAAGAGCCAGTGGATGTCTCGTCTCTTACAGAGGTGTTCTTCAGTTATAGCACTAGCTGTTTCCCTTGCAGCCCTCCCACAGAGCTGTGCTGAAATTCACAAAGTTCAGCACAAAAGCTGTACCAGCACCTTTCTTGAATTAACTGTGTTGAGTTGTAGGATAGGGCATTAGAGACAACCCGTTAGGATATAAAGTTCACTTGCCTACCTGTCCTAGCAAGGTGGTTATTAAAAGAGTCACCCAACCTTTGTAACAGATTAAATTATTTCCACCAAATAGGGACTTTCAGACTGCAGTACCTGTACCACTGGTGATACCAAAGTCATTCAAACCATCTCAGCTCAGAATCACCATACCTCATGGTGATGCCTATTGCCAGTGTTTTTGCCAGCCCTTCAGAAAAGATTTGGGATGCCTGGCTTCAGGCCACAAGGTGGAGAGATTAGACACTAAATTAAAATAAAGCTCACAGCATTAATCATCACACTGTGGATTTCTCAGTATATACTGAGATATACTTTCAGTATATACTGAGTATATACTTTCATCATAATTAAAGCCTAGAATAAAACTATTATCATAAGACTGTTATTACTACTAGAAAATCCATTCTGTTCCCATAATATTCCAGACAGTTTTGAAGACTTTTACCAGCTCATATAATCTGATTTATGTATTTGCCAACAGTACTGGGTTGATGTTTACTTGTCTTGGGATCAGTATGAATATCCTGGGGTGCAGAACTTGCGATTTCCAGCCGACCAGATTTGGGTCCCAGACATTCTTCTCTATAACAGGTAAGCAAGATGTGCAGCAGCTGGTGAGAGCCTAGAACTAGACCATTTGGTGCTGAATATTGGCCATGCTTCACTGATATTTTGGGGCTTTTGCAATCTGGGGATTTGACTCTTATTCTAGAAACAGTAGCAATAAAAGCAAACAAGCACTCACTAATAGATTTTTCTTAGCCAATGGAAGTCTTCCTTGATGTAGCTCTGCAGATGTCTTTTTTCCCAGTGAACACAGAAAACAATCCATATTCTTCTTACAGTTACCATGGCTTTCATGGAAAATTATTATCAGGTATCTGCCACAGTGTGCCTGTCTGAATTAAACAAACTGATTTTCTTCCCTCTCTCCTTATCACTCATATTTTATAAATCTCGCCATCGTTCCTGTTCTTCTCTGAACACTCTGTAATCTGTTTTCCCCCCTCCAGAGCTGAATCCAGATCTTTAGCCAGCACTTCTGCAGTGTTTAAAAGAGTGGAAGCTCTCTAGACAAATGTTTCTTTAATGTTTTCCAGGAAGAGGGCATTTTGGTTTTGCTTTGGCTAACAGCTTAGTTTTGGACTTACTTTTTGATCTGTCACAAACTCCAGACATTGTACTTCAGCCTTGCTGTCTTACTAGATTTTCACTGATTTGCCCTTCTCTAGCAGTTTCAAGGGTAAAGCTTTCTAACCATCCAGACTGAATTTCATTCTGTTTGTTTCCCCAGTTTACCAAGATCCATTTTGCATGCTAAGACTCATGAGAAGATATCCAAAGGAGGCTTAGAGTGACCTGGATTGCTTAAGTGTTCTTCAGCTTTACTCTTCAGTGCCTCCTTATTCCTTTTCAGTCTCCAAAAAGGAGTCATATAGCTTGGTCCACATTACTGTAGTTTTTTTAGAAGGACATGATATAGCAAAAGCTCTCTGAAGTCCAGATAAATCACCTGCTTCCTCTTGCTCAGTCAGTTAGAAAAGTGGATTGATTTGATGCAGTTGACCCTTGGCAAATCTGTTCCAGCTGTTTTCACCTCATTATCTTTGAAGTTAGGTTGACATGTCTATAATTTCCCCTTTAAAAAAAATAAATCAGAATTCTTTTTGATCTTCCTTCATTCACTGAGCCCTTCCATGTTCTCCACGAGCTCTCACAGATGATTGTTAATGCTTCAGAGGGTATTTCGGCCAGTCCCTTTGGTTCTCAAGAGTAAATTTCATCAGCCCTGCCAACTGGAATTTGTCTTATCTGCATTTCTTTAGCCTGTTCCGCCCCTGTTCTGCCCTAAAATCCTGCCACTGTATGAGAATTAACTGTGATCCACAGCTTGTGAAGAGTTAAGCAGAGAGTAAAGGAGACTGCAGCTGTCTGTACCCTCTTGTTTCCTTTCCTCCCACAGCAAGGAAAGGATCTATGTGGTCCTTTGTTTTTTCCTGATTTCTCTGCACTTATAATTAACTTTCTTGCTGCCTTTCATGCCTTTTCATAGTTATTACTCATTTTGCACTTAGCCTTTTCTATTTTATACCCTTTGTTTTGTGCTGGGGACAATGCTGAGGAGCAAGGACTCAGTATTGAAGGAATAAAAAGGAGGTCATGGGAGGAACAGAGGGTCTGAATTTTCCACAGCTAGTTGTAAGACATGGTGCATAAGGTGCAGGCTGTGTCATGCAATATCCGTGACAGGCAAGGCTCTATACCGTCAGCATGTAGGGCAGCCCACTTTAGTTAAACTCTTTTCAAGAGATCCTCTGGAACAAGTCTCCAGGCCTGCTCTCTTGAAGAATTCTTGTCTTTGCCTGGCTCATTACTTCCTGTTCTACTCAGAATTGCTGGAACTCTAAAGAAATTATCTTTTCTTGGTTCCTTTCACCTAGTTTCTCTTCTTAGAGTCTCGATTAGTCTGTTCCTACAAGCCCCAGTGCCTTCCTCCATTGCTTGAAGCAAACCCATGGACTCTCTGCATCCTGAAAGACTGCAGAATTGTTGTCTTAGGCCGCTATTACTCTTGTAAAAGGTATCAGGATAACAGATAACTTGATTTGCACTGTAGCTGCCTGATTCTGACAGAAGCCCCAGAAAAGCAGTATCACCCTGGCTGTCTAGTCTTAGGATACAGCTACTGTGACACCTTTGCTCCTTTCACTTCTGCCTTTCCTCTGAGACATCAAACAGCTTTGCTTCTCACTTCTTTGAGGACATTGCAGCGTCGGAACCATCATGCCTGAGAGCAGGCCAATACCATCTTTGGGAAGCTGAGACACTGATTGAGGGTGGACATGTCACCCAGGCGTAAGACCTTAATTCAGACAGTCTGTGCATAAAATTCAGGGAAAACATTGTTTTTATATTGACAGTTACTGCATCTTAAATCAAACATCAGCTTGATTTTTGTTTTGTTTATACTCTATTATAGTGCAGATGAAAGGTTTGATGCGACATTTCACACGAATGTGCTGGTGAATTACTCTGGATCCTGCCAATATATACCCCCAGGTGGGTAGGACACAGAAAGCATTTGTTTGCTTTAAGTCAAATAAATACAAGAAGGTTTTCTGCATGAGTGAAACCAAGGTGTTTAGAAGCAGTCTGTGGAAATTTTGAAAGCTATGTAATTATGGGACATAGTCACTGATATAATTTACATCCATTATTAGTGGCGTATTTCCACTTCACAAATCAATAGATTACTCTCCTAAGCAGTTTGCATAGAACATTAAGAGGTCCAGCTGAGGTGTTGTCTAAAGCAAGGTAGCATGCACTCTCACATCATGTTTCATGTGCAATTCACTTAGCTCTTTCTTGAGAGTGGAAAGGCGTGTGACCAAGGGAATGAAATTGGCATGTACCAGAGAAGAGACTTCTCCATCCCTCTGGGTAGGGAGGCAATGCAGAGGTTGCCTATGTAGGCTGATTTCATATCCTGCTCATCTCTTGGTGAGCTACAAACTCCGTGGTGAAGAATTGTTTTTTTAAGAACCAAAAGAAAGAGTAAACAGAAAAATAAATGAAATCTGTTGTATAAAGGACAGGAAATCCTTTGTTACAATGATTTAACTGCTGCCAAAAACCTGCAAAATTTTGGAAGGAAAAAGTTTATAATCAGCCTGCTAATTGGCAACAAGGGCTCACAGAAGCAGCTAGATTAATCAAGACATCAGAAAGCATGGAAGAGTGGAAAAAATGGTGTTTCCAAAGCTTCATGAAAGTTTTATTTCCCATGACTCTCAAAGCAGGCTGTACTCATTGTTGTTCTCAATTAGAGAAAAAAGATAGTTGTAGGAAGAGAAAGGACAAGAAGGAAACAAACATCTGCTGTTAAGAAAAAGATCACAGCTAAGATTAAGGAGAAGCTGTATTCAGAGCCTCCATGTAGCTCATCCAAAAATTGCCATGATGGTGGGAGTCAGACCTCCCAGAATGTGAAGAGACAAATTAAAGGAAACCCAGCCATCCCAGAGCAGGAGCATAGTCTTGCACACATGGTTATGCCACAGTGCCCTGTGCCTTTGCAGCAGAAGGCAAAATCAGTATTTCCAGGATCTCTGTTTTGGGGATTTTTATCTTCAGAAAGCACAGCTCACGAACTTACTGTAAACCACCAAACTCTGATCAGTTAGATGACTTGGAGCTGGGATTCACATTAGTTGGTGTTTTAGGGAGCATACAGACACAATGACTGCAAATATGAAGGCTAGGTGCAGTACTGGTGATAATTTTCCAACAAAGCAGAAGCTGCCTTTCCTTCACACAGTGCCAGTGAGCTGGTGAGGTAAGGTGAAGGCCTACAAGGGTGAGGGTTTGCAGGCATGACCTCTGTACTTTGCCACCAGCTGCCAGTGGTGCAGACTGCGCAGATCATCTCCCCATTCTCCAAGCCCTCCATGCTCCTGGACAACCGAGGAAGTCCCACAGTCACAGCTGTGGCCCCATAAATAAAGGTTGGAGCATCAATTAGGGGTTTTTTTAGTTCTTTCAGCTGAATTAAAAAAAAAAAACCAAAACCAAACAGAACCCAAGAAAAAATAGATTTCAACAATGAACAGGTATTCATCTCTTAAGCTGCTTAAAATGTCACATGAAATAATGACAGTGGACTAGGCACATCCAAAGTAAAATTCAAGGTTAACATACAGAAGAAAATGCCAGCACTGAGTGAGGTTTAGCATAACATGTATTTTCAAGGGACTGTGGGTCCAATGCAGGGTCTAATACAGAGCTGCTTTCAAAGAACTTGTCATAGAACTTTTAGCCAGAATGTGTTGTGGACATCCATGTAGTCTTGGCTCCTGTCAGACCCTGCAGCACTGCCAGTGATCTGCTGGGTACGGCCAGCATTAGAAGACAGGATGGGCTGCTCCTGAGTGGCAAGAGTGTCCTGGGCAACCTACCTCAAGAATGCAGGGAAAGAGAGAGGGATCTTCTTGGATACTCTAGGAAAGGAGGTTATTCCACCTATGGCAGCATCTTCTGCCTGCGCTAGTTGTTTGATTACCTTGTGACTACATCAGACAGACTTTTGGAGAGCAAAGTTGCTCACAATCAATCAGACACATAAGGGTAGAAATTAAGTACACCCTGCACATGCTTGCTTCTGCCTGATTTCTATTCACAGGCATTTTGAAGAGCACATGTTACATTGACGTCCGCTGGTTCCCCTTTGATGTGCAGAAGTGTGATCTGAAGTTTGGCTCCTGGACTCACAGTGGCTGGTTGATTGACCTGCAGATGCTCGAGGCAGATATTTCCAACTACATCTCTAATGGAGAATGGGATTTAGTGGGTAAATGGTCTGGCCTAAAAATTTTTAGTAGTCTAATTTTCAAAGGGACCCCCCAAATATATAGAAATGGTCAATCCCACTGGGACAGGAAATACAGGGTTGGTTTCTTTTTTGGGTTTTTTTTGTTTGTTTGGGTTTTGGTTTTTTTTTTTTTTTTTTTAATGGAGAAAAAAATCACAAATCATAATCTTTTTTTT
>NDXB01011074.1:39443-80592 GCA_002631895.1 Agapornis roseicollis
TTTTTTTTTTTTTTTTTAAAGAGAGAAAAAAGTCACAAATCAGAGACATCTTTTCAGCTGTATTTATTGAACTGCATCTGAAAAGGCTGTTCTCTGAAGCAATTGCATGCAGCTGAGTACATAATGAAATCTACTGATCCTGATGCATCTGAACAGTATGTCTGAACTTGGATGTCTCATGTAGGTGCATGGAACACTACTGTCACGTCTATTCTAACATGTCAGCCAAAATTGATTGGTGTTAATCCCACTATTTCAGCAAAACTGGAATAAGCATTTAGAGAGATGGATCTCTGTCACCTAAAAAAACCCATCAGAGTGTCTACCAGTTCGTAATACCTGCAAATAACTGCAGTTCTGTTATGTTTCTATTCTCTTCTGTGCTTTAAAGAATACCTGTTTTTTTAAAAGATAAATCTATGCCCAGAATTAGTTATTCAAGTTCTGGGCATAGAACTTGTGAGTTCCTATTCAGTGTGAGCTCCTAGTGAGTTATTTTGAACTCATTTATGTAGCTGCAAGTCAGAAGCAGTATCAATGGATAGAGCTTAGGCCACCCTAAGAAAAGCATGCAGAAGATGCATGTCATCTTTTTGTCTGGGTATGCAGACAAGGATATAACTGACTAACTGCATGCAGTAGTTTTACCTTTCAGGGTATCTGAGAAATAATACTATAACAAACATCACTGGTATTCAGTTTCATGAGAAGATGAAAGACTCTGTAGGGAAGTCCCACTAAAGTCTATCCATTTTAAAACACTCCTTACTTTACAATGCTCCTTTATAGTGAATGAGGCACATTGCCTTTTGTTCTTTTTAATCTATTAATCCATGTGTGCGTTATTGGCTTCAAGTGTTAGAAAAATTACTTCTGCCTGGTAACTGATTTGGGGGTGTCTTTTCTCTCTTATCAATTGCTACAGGACATGTAAAAGCACTCTTCATTGCAGTGTGTAGTGGTGGTGCTGCACATTGGCTCATAAACCATCAGTTCTTGGTCCATTTTAAGGAGATACCTGGTAGTCATGCTTCTCTTCCTACTCTGATCTCCTTCCCTGTAGGTGTCCCAGGCAAGAGGAATGAGATGTACTATGAATGCTGTAAAGAACCATACCCAGACGTGACGTATACCATCACCATGCGTCGACGAACACTCTACTATGGCTTGAACCTACTTATTCCCTGTGTTCTCATATCTGGCTTGGCGCTGCTTGTTTTCCTTTTGCCAGCTGATTCAGGGGAGAAGATTTCTTTAGGTAAGTGCTAAAGGATTAATTTCTTTCATAAGTGCTTCCTATGAAATGGAAAATAAATACCTCATAGTTCTTGATGAATAAAGGTTTCCTGGGAGGAGCAATAGGAGCACTTGTATGGTTGCAGAAACCAGGGAAACAGCTTTCTGTTACGGTGATCATACAACCTGTGCTAAACACTTGTAAAATCTTTTGGATTTTACTGTGGAATGAGGCAGAATTTGCCCCTGGCACAGGCAGCAGTGATAGAACTCTTTCCATTTCTATTGTTCTGTCTTTAGCATGTTTCAATGTATTTCACAGCTGGTTAACTCTTTTTGAAACAAGACATACTAAGACACAGAGAGTGAAGGGGTGTGAGCAGCAGCAGTTGAGCATTGGGTTTTCACCTGCAAGTTCAGCTCCCAAACCACCAAGCCATGAGCCTCCATGAACACAAAGCAGTGACAGCCAAGGAAGGGCTAAATGAGATTTACTGTTGTGTGTGTTGATAAAGACAACAGGGGTGCTTCCAAGAGAACATGGGAGATGCGTAAATACACAAGACTGGCCCAGGTGAGACCTTAAGAGTCAATTGTGCACCTCTCAGGACAGAGACGTTTAAATCAGTGTTAGTAAAACAATGAGGGATTTGAGCAGCCTGTCTTACAAGAAGTAAAACATAAGCTATGGAGGATACAATTGCTGTCTATCAAACTTAAGATGGAGACAAAGAAAAGTGTTATTTGAGCTGATGTACAATGCTGACAAAAAAATAGGAGATAATGTTCTTGCATTGACCTTGTGATTTCTTAGTACCATGAGAGTTATGTTTAGCAACCATCTTTCTAGATAGAACAAATAAAGAGCTTCTTTTAAAATAGGCTACAGCTCTTTGGAGAGTGTTATATAATATACAATATCCAAAACCTGGACTCATGTCTGTACAAATCTCTCCTAGCCTTTAATAACCATCTGGGCTTTGTTTGCACTATGCTTTGGAAAGGCAATGTAGTTTACCCATTCTGCAAGCTTCATTTCACTTGGCAGGAAAGATTTCTCCTTTACTTAAAGAGGAGCAAAGGTTTGGATGTAATTAAAAAAAGTGAAAAGACAGCAGATAAAGTTGCATCCAGAAATGCTCTTGCTTTGTGGAAGTTCTTATCTTCACTGACAGATGTGAAGTCATGGGTTTGGCTTAGCTGCAGATCAGGACAAGGTTATATTTAACAGTGAAG
Source organism: Agapornis roseicollis (assembly GCA_002631895.1). Classification (NCBI taxonomy): domain Eukaryota; kingdom Metazoa; phylum Chordata; class Aves; order Psittaciformes; family Psittacidae; genus Agapornis; species Agapornis roseicollis. The sequence goes on from NDXB01011074.1 coordinate 41,916, forward strand.
ACATCAGACGAGCAGCTGCAGAGTTCACTTTCTCATCCTTTCCCTCTATGTTCACTCCCGGAAGGTATCACTGTCCTGCTTTCCCTGACTGTATTCATGCTGCTTGTGGCAGAGATCATGCCTGCAACTTCTGACTCAGTCCCACTAATAGGTAAGTTGATTTCCTCTGTTCTGTGAACGATGTATGATGCTTCTCAAGAGTTGTTCAGAGCCTACTTGGGGACTGACTCTTTTTGTTACTATGGTTTTGTATTTCAGCTATGTCAGGAGTAAATCTCTGCCAGGGCTTTGCTGTTTGTGTGTATGAAAAGAGGCTACATGAGGGATACAGAAAGCCTCTGGAAATAATCAGATAAGATTGTAATTGCAAGGATCGAGGGGACACAGTAGAATCAACGTGCAATATGGAGGTTTGGGTAGATAAAGCACAAATCTAACACCTCCAGTACACAGGCACAAGTAGGATACTGGAATAGTACTCAGCCCTAGCATAGTACTCAGCCCTACCTCTGGATTTGCTGAGTCTGTCCATAAAGTCCCTTCAACAGCACTTTGGATGAAGCTGTGTTCACAGAGGGCTTTTGTTGACCCCAGTGCTGCTGGCTGAAGAAAATTTACCTGTCTTCTTCAGCATCAACTGCCTTCCCTGCTGTTATATATCACTTCCCTGCCTGCCCCTCCCCCGCCCCCCTTCTCTTCTCTTTACAGGAAAAGCAACTCAGGTTACTACAGTCAAAATTGAAATATATTGCTGGAGAATTTTTAACTTGTACTGAAAACTATTGGCTAGATTATCATCTTGGGAACATGGTCCAGACAGGCATTATAACATCCTCTGTTTTCATAGGAGCACCCCTTTACCTTAATCTCATGGAGCCTCAGTTTCTCAACTGTGAACTAGAGAAAACATTTTTCCCTAAACTCATAACAGGGTAGAGAGAATAAACTTGTTCTTGTTTACAAAATAAAGAAGTATGAATACCATAGGAAAACTCAGAACCTATTTAAGTATCATCTCCTGAGCTAACTTCTATCTTTGTGCACAAATCATGACTAAAGTACATATTCTGGACAGTAGAAATGAACAAACTATTCAAAAACTTATCTAACTGCTGAAACATGGTGCACCTCACCATTGTGTGATTAAAGTCCCTCACAAGTCACATATAAAACAAAAGGGCATTTAACTCAGATAACCTCAGGGATTAAAATCCCAGACCTAACTCTTGGGAAGGAAGTTGGCTATGCAACAGTACGAGCAACAGTGCCTATAGGCAAGAGTTTCTGAAAGCCTCTTACTGACAGTCAGCAGGACTGTAGCCTCTGAGTCATTCAGGAGCTTCCAAAAAACTAACAAAACTTCTCTCTGAACGTGCATCGAGGACTCCACAGAGGAAGATACAATTTTAAGAGAAATTTTCTGTGTAGGGAGGAGACATGAACCATCTTGGCCCAGCCTTCATACAATTTTGGTTTGTGTAATATGTAAGAAAACTAATTTGGAATGGGTAAAGAAATGCACTTACCCTATGCCCAGTCCACTAGCCTTAACCAGACCAGTTTACACTGGTACAATCCCCTTCCACAGAAGGTAAGATTTGTACCAAGAAAATCTATGAATAGTTATGTCACATTGAGACTTTGGTTCTGTAATAAGAAATTAATTTCTACTTACCACAGCATAGCCATGTGAACACCTATAAAGAAAAAATGAGGGGCAATAGTGTTGGGGAACTCTGTTGTATCAAATCCACATTCTCCAGGTGAATATTGGCTCAGCTATTAGGACCTCTCGTATTTTTTCTTTCTTTCTGGATCTCAGTCAAGGACGACGATAACCTACTCAGAGGTATGCCTTGTTGACTGCTTGTATTGTTGAAAGCTTTTTCCTTATGCCCAAATAATTAGAGCGTATAAAATGTATTAGAAATGCACCTCTCAAAGTTGTCATATAGGTCAAACACAGTCTGTTTCTTTCATCTGTTCATTAGACAAATTTTGTATTGTGAAATGCTGCAAAAGAATAATCCTTGCACATGGATGCTTCATAACACCCTGGAGATTGACTTCAGGTATTCAGATGAGGGATGTCTAAAATAGTCTTGTGGCTACTGTCATCTGATGCTTCCCTGTTGCAGCCCAGAAGAAAACTGAACCCTCACCCACTGGGGTGTGCTCAGGCTCCATGCTCTTTAACTTAACAATCCCTTTACAATGGAATCTGTTTCATAGGATCACAAGATGGTTCAGGGTATAAAGGACCTCAGAAGACTGTGTCAAAAGCCTTTCTGAATTTGAAATAAATGAAATCTACTGCTCTCCTTTTGTCTGCAAATACTTCCATTTTATTGTAGAAGGCAATCATGTTGGTCAGACATGATTTAATCTTGACAAATGGAGGCTCACTGCTCCAGGCACCACCTTCTCCTTCAAGTGTCCAGAAATGTTCCTCAAGGATTTGCTTCCTGATTTATCTAGCGACCAGAGTCAGAAAGACAGAGCTGTAGTTCTCTGGATTGTCATTTTGGACTTTCTTGAATACGGATACAACATCTGTCTTTCTCCAGTTTTCAGGGATCTTAGCCCACCTCCATGGCCTTGCAAGGATACCCTTAGGACTCTTCGTGACACCTATATGATGCATTGGACTTCTTCAGGTTCAGGATCTCACAGTCAGTCCTTGGCTCCATCCTCATTCACTGATTGGTGTTTTCCCATTCCTTTAACCATGTCACTGAGTACAGAGACATAGGAGACCTTGTCTTCACTGTGTCTCTGTCCACTGCCACTAGATCATCCTCTCCACTCAGCAGCAAGCCCAGGTTTTGCTTGTTCGGCTTTTTACTGTTTGTGTAGTGGTAGAAACTCTTCCTGTTCCCCTTGACTCCCTTGGCAGTCTCAGCTCCTGAGCTATGTGACATTCCTAACACCAACACTAATGCACAGGCATTTCATTTTGCAGCCTGTCCCTGCTTCCTGAATACCACTTTTTCTGCACTGGAGCTTCACCGTGAGCTCCCAGCTTAGCCATGCTTGTGTCCTGATGTGTTTGCTTATTTCTCAGAGTAATAGAAGGGACTTTTCTTGCACTTTGAGGCTGCTGTACTTTAAGCCCTTGAAGTTTTCTTGTGCCACTTCATCTTTCAGGGCTTCCTTCAGTGGAATCCCAGCTACTAGTTCCTCAAATGAATTGAAGTCTGTTCACATGAAATCCAAGGTCTATACTCTGCAATTTGAATTCCTCTCTCCTTTCATGATCTTGAACTCCCACTTTTCATAGTAATGACACCAAGGTTGTCACTGATTGTCATGTTGCCAAGCAGTTCTTCCTTGCTAGCAAAGAACAGAGCCAGTTGTGCACCACATCTTGTTGGCCTGTCCTGTACATGAGAAGTTATTGCTAACTTATTGAGAAGTTATTGCTGTACTTTAATCGAGAAGTTATTGCTTCAGAAATCTTTGACTGCTTGCATTACACTGTGTTGCCTTTACAGCAGATATCAAGAAGATCCAGGTCTCCTGTGGCAACCAGGATCTGTGATACAGAGGCTTCCCTGAGTTGTTTTGAGAATGTCCCATCCCCATATCCGCTGTGTTTGGAGAATGCACTACCACCACAACCTCACTCTCACTGAAGAGCTCTTCACTGAACCTGACCTACAAGCTGCATTCATCCATTCCATCGAGGAGCCCTTCACATCGAAGTGGCTCCTCCACATAGACGGCAACCAATACTGTCTTTGTTGTCTACTCCCCCTAAAAAGCTTGTAGCTATGCATCAGAGCATTCAGGTAATGAGAGATGTCCCTCCACATCTCAGTTCTCCCAGCAGTATTACTGTTTCATGACCATACACAGAGTTCCAGTTGTTCCTGCATATTTACCAGACTCTGGAGGTGAGCCCATCCCTGTTGTTGTTACCATCCTGAGGTCATTTGTCCTCTGGCTGGCCAACACCATTTTTTTTCCATCCTTGTCCACTGCTTCTCCATTTAAATTTGGGTTGTAGTCTCCCTTCTACAGTATTCCTAGTTTAAAGCCCTGCTCCTAAGTCATTGCTCCACTCCAAATAGCAAAGGAAAGCTGGTCAAACTTGACACCAAGAAAAGAACTAGCTTCTGAGATTTGGCATATTTGCAAAGAAATGTTGAAATCTTATCCCGATTCTTCTCAGTTGGGACCACTCTCCCTTGACCTCAACTTACATTTACAATAAATAAGCACCTCTCAGAGTAAATAATTACAAGGAGGCATGTGGGGCAAGACACATGCTTTTTTCTACCTCTCTGCAAAGTGGCTCCCCTCTTCCTTGGTATGCCCTCTTCCTTGTCTGTCTGTTCATAACGCTGCCCAGAGCAAAGAATCTTTCATTCCACATGTCTAACTTGCCCACATAAGGGACTCCAATTTCTATGTAGTCTACTGACTACACGTTAAAAACAATCAAATTACTTTCTGTAAAGAACAGATGAAAAAGTTTGGCCTAGAAGCCAGCAGCAGGCTAATCAACACCTTTGGTCACCAGGACTCTGCTGCTCCTCTGCACTGCAGTGTGACGGGTAAAGTCTTTCCACAGTGAGCCAGCCCTTTTCTGTGTAAAAAAATGGAAAGGCTGTATCATTACATTCACTCTTGCTCTCACTTGGCTTTCTTGGGGCTTGCATTCCCATCAGTAACTAGCTGCTCCTTGCCCAGCAGCATGTCTGCACTAGCAGCACCTCTCTTTTGGGGGAAACAAGATGTTTCTGAAGCCCATGCATGTGTGCAAAGCACTGTAATCTTTCAAAAGTTAAATCCTGCCTTTCTGCAAACTCATATGTGATGCTGAAGAAAGGAGAAGTCTGGGAACCAGAGCAAAGACACCTATTTCTGTTTAAAGCATTAACAATCCATAGCAACAGAAATCAGTTCAGCCATTTTGATCAGAAGCATTAAAGTCCCATGACAGATCCAAACACAAGAGTTTGGCCAGAATCCAATACAAGTTGACTATATGAACAAGGCTTGTTTCACTACAGGGTCCTGGAGGTCCCTCCTGGCACTTAAAATCTCTGGAGTGTGGCTCCAAAAAGACTTTTAGACCATGACTATAGAGCAGCAGATGTGTCCTAAACTCACCCTTCCTAGTATAGTTTAATCATGCCTCACGGGAAGTGTGTCTGGCTGCACTCGTGATTTGACTTACTTTTGATTTCTCTCCTTAAAGATACTTTTATCAAGAGTTTATAAGTAGGAAGCTGGAGTTCATTACTTGAAGAAAGGATATAGAGTAATGTAGAGAACTCCAGATGTGTTACACACCTGAAACTACTGGTCTGAGCATACTAATCCCTAGGCAAAATCATAAACCCTGTGCGATACAGCTCAGGTATACAACAGTTGTTCTTTCTGCTTCTAAAACCCTGTGCAATTATGCATTTATTTGTTTAGCACTACAATTGCATGTAATTTTATGGGAATTTGATGAGCCTCCCTGGCTGTACCACGTAACACTATTGCACTCAGTCTAGTGCATTAAGTAAGAGGGTGTATCCATGTCCCACTTTGTTGATTTCCTGGTTCCATGACCAATTCAAAATTAAACAAATACTTTTATTTTACTTAGAGTTTCTGTACAAGCTGAGGTCCTGCCCACTGAAACTAAAGGCTTAGGTAATTAACTTGAGAACTCCAAATGAGGTATTTTGATCTCAACTGGAAGGGCTTTTTTTTTATTCCTATAAAGACAATATGGTCCATGTAAACAGCACTGGATAATCAGGTCTGGTTTTGATAATGGTTTTATGACCATCTCTGAAGAAAGAATGAGTTCCTTCCTTAGGCAAGACACATGCCTGAATTCATTTTTTTAAAGAGCATTCTGCCTCCTTGTTTACGGTTTCTATATCCCTGACCCATTTCATTAAACTCTGTTTTACATTTGAAAGCAACCTTATAATCAAGGCTAAGAAATCGTGCATTAAGAACCAGTTCATGATAAGGAATCATGTTAAGAAACGTGACTTAACATCTTCACTCCTCTCTCCTCTCTGAGAAAACCCACCTCCACCCACCCGTATCCACCTTACTATCACCTCTTTATTACTCTGCTGCAGTCCCAGCAGTGTGGGAACAAGATGACACAGTACAGAGAAAGACTCTAAAATGCTTACTTTGAAAATCCCACCCAGCTCTGCACTCCTGTATTGGTCCAAAGATAACTGGAGGCTGAGATTTCAAGCCCCACGTGGCACAGAAAGTACAGTCATGCATAGAAACAGCTAGGAGCACCCAACATCGGACTCTTTCAGCTTGAGACCAAAGCTGCCAGAAGGTCCAGTCCCTCCCTTCACCCCAGCCAGGGCTCTGAGGAAGTGTCACTTTCAAAGTACTTTGTCAACACAGCTAAGTTATGCCTATGCCCCAAAGCCAAATCTTCACTTGAAATGTTCAGAACTCTTAGGCTGGTCAGATGATTTGTTTCTCCCCTAAACACTTTCTATACCTGGAAATTCAAAGGATCCACTTGCACAGAAGTGCTCAGTAATTCTGAGGTTTTTTCCATGCCCAAATAACTCCTATGTACTGCAAATTGTTATTGCCTTCCAGTTCCCTCCAAAGCATCACCATTGGTTTTGGATCAAGGCTTTATATTTTGCTCTGAAAGGAGTTTAGTATCAGAAAGCATGGAAAACATGAAAGCTAATGTGTGCAAAGGGTATTTGATGGGAACATGGGACTTATGAATATAGAATCATAGAATAGTTAGAGTTGGAAAGGACCTTAAGATCATCCAGTTCCAACCCCCCTGGCATAAGCAGGGACACCTCACACTGAACCATGCCACCCAAGGCTTCATCCAACCTGGCCTTGAACCCTGCCAGGGATGGAGCACTCACAACCTCCCTGGCCAACCCATTCCAGCATCTCACCACCCTCACAGGAAAGAATTTCTTCCTTAGATCCAATCTAAATCTCTCCTCTTGAAGTTTGAACCCGTTACCCCTTGTTCTGTCACTGCAGTCCCTAATGAAGAGTCCCTCCCCAGCATCCCTATAGGCCCCCTTCAGATACCGGAAGGCTGCTATGAGTTCTCCGTGCAGCCTTCTCTTCCCCAGGCTGAACAGCCCCAACTTTCTCAGCCTGTCTTCGTATGGGAGATGCTCCAGTCCCCCGATCATCTTCATGGCCCTCCTCTGGACTTGTTCCAACAGCTCCATGTCCTTTCTATGTTGAGGACACCAGAACTGCACACAATACTCCAAGTGAGGTCGGAACTTGCTTCCTATGATTAACCTCCATGTGATGCTTCACATCTTGGCGGCAAGATGTATAAAATAGTGCACATTAAAATTAAGTTGCCTTCACCTCCATATAACAAAACTGCATTTCTTTCTTCTTCTGCTGAGATCCTTTGCTTCTTTAAAAACCACACTTAATTGCTGCTTAGGGTTCTACTATCATCACTTGCAGCTTGCCCTTCCTTGCCATTTGTTATCATGCCTACATTATTTCAGTAAGAATGAAAGTTTCAGGTTGTGAATAAGTTAGTTGGCAGCAGATGCTGTGAGTGATTTCTTGCAAGCAGAGCTGCAAATTATTAAGACAAGGAAGCAATGTGGTGTTTGCCACCTCCAGGAGTTACAGATTGCTTAAATTAGGAGCATAAGGCATTAGTGGTTCTGACTAGAGAGAGAAAATGAGATTAATCTCCTGTTACATCTTCTGTCATCTGCTTGTATGTTCTCAGCTGCTGCCACCTCACTTCACTGTCTCTTTTTGATTTTACGGGGTGCTTTCCCCCTCTCTGTTTCATGTCTGATATCTCACTGGTGCCGGGACCCTGCTCAGGTACTTAAGTGAAACAGAAGTTCTCATTTGCAGCAGCTGTTATTTTCATGCCTATGATCAAACGGGCTTTTCCCCAAGCCATGAGTCCTGAATGCCTTTACAGTATTTTAAAACAAAAAAAGAAAATGGTTTTACTTTTCAAACACCCACTTCTGTTCTTCAAAAGCATGTGGGAGGAGAAGAGTTTGAAAACACAACAAAAACACTTTCCCTATGCCCTCTACAAGTACCAGAAGTAAAAGAAAAACACATCATCCAATCCTAAAGTTTTTCACTCTTTTAAAGACAGAAGGTCCAAAAATAGTACTGGTGGCCCCTCAAGTTATGAATTGGAAGTCATTTCCATCTTTTTGGTAGAGGTGATGTCTGAAGATGCCTGCAAGAACAAATAGCTGTTGTCAGTGATTCAACTGAGCATCCCAAACAGCTTTTCCATTCACATACAAAAAACAACCTGCACGTTTAAAAACACATGAAATGGTTCTAGCAGTGTACTTTGCAGACCTCAGTATCCTTGGGGAATGTCTCTGTGTAAAGTTAGGGATATTGAGGGCCTCCAAACAAAGGTCTTCTTGTTCCTTTTGCTGGCCTGGGCAGAGAGTATGAGCCAGGGCAGAGAGCAATGAGGCAGTTCCCCTCCAGAAGAGGTCTGTCCCTTCTCAGCTGTGCCTCAGAGTAGCTGACATATAGCAGCAAGATCCCTGCTCTTTCAAATACGCTGGAGTCTGGAATTGCTGTCCCTGATATTGCCCGTGGTGAAGAAATTTGTAAAGCATCCAAGCTGATCCATCCATACCAGGGATGATCTACCAAGAGCTCTTAAGTAGGATACAGAGAGATGCTTAATGAAAGTTGCTGAACATTTCCTTTCCGCAGTTTAAATGATAGCTTCTTTGTAAAATCAGATTTGCATTTACCCCTGCAAACAAACACATGGGGTAGGACTTTGTGGGAGCAGCAGCTTCAAAGCCTTAGCTGCATAACTGCTGTAGGCTTTTAAGATGGACAGAAAATACTGGCAAAAGAAAAAAAAGTCTGGTGGTTGGTCTGTGGCTGACACTTAGGACACCAAAGCTCAGTTCTTTACTCCACTGCTTGTCTCCCATGCCACATCTCACAGGAAAGCATCTTATTTCTGTGCTCAGCACATCAGTGGAGGCACAGGAACAGAGTGTGTTAATTCAGGGCCTTGTGGGGCTAGGGCAAGGTGAATGAAGACTGCAATCCCATGGCTTTGAGGAACATGTTATCTATGCACATAGTAGCTTGATCCTTTCAGCACATAGGCTCCTCTACTAACATGCCTACTGGAGAAGGTTGAGTCATGGTCATATCAGACGTGGTGGTAGAGGTGAAAAGGGACTGCAGACCTTGTAGCTTTCACCAAGTGATGGGCTTGCTTTGCCTGATGTGAGGATTAAAGACTGCCAGGAGCATAGATGCTGAGCCAGTGGACCGGATAAGGATTAAGCCATGCTTTAGGGGAGGTGCATGAGAGGTGGTGCAGGAGTCTTCCCCACCAGTTCCTGTGACTGCTGCAGTAGAACTGTGTTTTCCTGCTGCCAGCAGAACTGTGTTTTTCTGCTGCCAGCGAAGAGAGAATGGAGGATTAAACCCTGGAGGGACAGATTAGAAAATGCTGAGTATGGATACAGTTTCAGAGACAAGACAATTTTGCTTCATGGATGTACCCACTCAGTTACAAGTGAATTGTCACTAAACCCAGGCCCAGTTAGGTCATGGCCACCCCTGGCTGTGGCTCTGCTCCAGTGGAGGGCCTGGATTGTAAGCACAGGGTCAAGCTTTCAAAGACACCCATAGGTGGAAGAACTAGCAATTACTTTGTGAACACTGGCAATTAGCTCTACCTTTTCTGGTCACAGGAAAGGAGGCACAGCCTTCATCAAATCCCCAGTTAGAGATGTGGAAGGCTGATGTGGCAGGTTTGCCAGCCGTTGCTACTTCCTTCCTCCCCTTTCACTGCTTGTTCTTCAGGGCTGGGGAAATACAGCCCTAAAGTAGGTTTGCCCTGCTCCAAGGCTTTGGGATGCAAATGAATGTGAAATTCGTTTCCTCCCAAAATGAATGCAGCATCTGCAACTACCTGGGCTGCATAGGTCTACCTGCTTATTTCACAGATATCTTGTGACATTTGATTGCCTGATATTGGTAATACAGCTGATGTTCCACATTCTGTCCTTACTTTGCAATTGAAAACTTCACTATACCTTGAACAGAAGTGCTCCCATCCCCAAATGCAGATGATGGACACCCAGCTATCTTCCTTGCCTATTACCAGGCAAACCATAAAACATCTTTCTTTATGAGTTCACAGGTCCTCTACAGTTCCAGTCTGTTCCTGAGAAAACTGCTTTTCCTGTTTACTAGCAAGTCTCCATAGGTCCTGCCCTCTGTTCCTGGGTTTATGGTGCGAAAAACTGAGAGTGTGAATTCCTTTGGTAATCATTGGCTGGGATCTTAAGTCAGATAATACCAAGTTGTTTCTAAGTTGAATCAGGTGACTAATTTTCCAAGGATCTGTGAAAAACCCTAGCCAATGCCATTTTAAATAGACCATTTCAGGTCTTTGAATTCTGATGGCATCAAAATGTGTGGAAATTATGGAAGTAATTTAATGACTTAGTGCAGTAGTTAAACCAGCAATAGCAATACTGTTGTTTCTGTTACAAGGGGCATATGAGAATCAGATCAGCCAGCTTCCCTGAAAACTGAGTTCCTGTTTTGGTCTACTGCTGCCTGACTGTTCTTTCATGAGCAAGTGCAACAGAGACCCTTCAATTCACCTCACCTTCAGGAATATTGTAATCCAGCTGCATAATTCATTTCGCCATGGAAAGCCATGCCCAACTGTTGAAGCAATTGCAGCATTGTTTTCAGGAATGCTGAGAACCTCATTATTATGAATAAGCTTTTTGCTGCTGAGGCAGTAGAAGTCTGTATCAAGAAACAGAGCTGGAACAAAACTTGTCTTGGAGCTTGTACTGAATTTCTGACTTTTTTGGCAAGCTGCAGGAGGAAAGACTGAGGAAGGGAGGATATTGCAGTCTAGGGCACTGTCACATGCTGTCCTACATTGCTCCATCGTATCAACCAGCAGTAATGCTCTCTGATACTTTGCCACAGCCGCCTTCAAATGCCATTAGCCCTGTGGGTAATTCTGCTTTACACTCCAGTGCATCAGCCTCAGTTGTGGCTTGAGGAAGCTGTACTGCCACTTAGGAGATACAGCTTCAAGTCTCAGTTCTTGCTTTCAAGATACTGATTTCTTTCCTGTATGTCAGGCTTAAATTTAGTGGTAAGCAAAGGTGTAGGGTGCTTTCATAGGAACAACAAGAAGTGGTCTTGAGGGGCTAAAGAGTGTGCCTGACACCTTGTGAGCAGTGGTGGGGTGAGGGAGGGAGTGGGGTCTGTTGACACTTTCTGAGAGGTTCTAGTGACACTGTGAGGACACTGTGCTGCATTTCTGCTTGTATTGTGTGGACCAGCACTGGGGATGCTGATGCTCAGATGGTCTCATCAGCTCAGCTTCTTGCTGTTCTGGCAGCAGGCAGGGAGATGGTCCTTTGCAGGGAGCTTTACATTCCTCTCTAGGGAAAAAACCAAGCAGTTTATGCCTTTCACTGGTTCTAGCCCTTCCCTTGCTGGAGGGGAGAGAGGTGAGCAGATACACTGAAAACCTCAAAGTCCTCAAACGGTCCAGTAGGGAATACCAGAGAAAATGATGTTTGGATGTTATGCAGTGCTTCTCAAATGTAGATCTTAAAGCACGACCAATGAATATTATTTGCCTTTTATTTGTGTTCTCCCTTCCTAACCAAGTCTTCTTTTACTTGCAGCTCAGTATTTTGCTAGCATCATGGTCATCGTTGGGCTGTCTGTGGTGGTAACAGTACTGGTTCTGCAGTTTCACCATCATGACCCACAAGCAGGAAAGATGCCCAAATGGGTAAGCAGCTTTGGTAGTAAATATTTAACAGCATACCGAATGAAAAAAAAAATAATCTAAAAGCTAAAATAAACTAGTTATAGATCAGACAGTTGTTCTCCACTGATCTGAACAACCAGCTACAGACAATATGTTTGACACTTAAGTTTGTTACTGGAGGGAAAGAATAAATGTACTAAATTTGGTGGGGTTGGTTGAGTCATGGCAGAGTAATCTTGCTCAGCACCTTTACAAGTGTTAATCCTGTGGGCAAACTTGATTTCTGATCCAGCTGACATCAGGACTAATAGAATATGACATTTCAAAGTACTAACCAAACACATACTAGTCTCTGCTGGCCAATTGCCTACTTTGTGCCTTCACAGAGTTTCTCACTGTAGCTCATGACAGAGCTGTAATCTCCTGAAACAAAGACAGAAGATGCAACCAATTGACTTCTGTCTGCAACTCTTTCAGTTATGAGCCGGCTGTCTCAGTTGCTGATAGATCAGAAACCCCAATACCACAGAGTGGTAAGGGTGTTGAATACTGAACTCAGCTGTGCTTCTCACATCTTTGAGCTCAGTTACTTCACCACCAGCAGAAACAGAGAAGCAACATTGCAGTGTTAGTCTGGCTGTACTAAGGAGACCCCTGGACTTCCCTGGCTTGGAAATATGCCTTTTGCTGAACCATATCCATTTGTCTATGTTGAAAAACAGTTTTATTTGCTATCATCTGATCAGCTCTCTGTGCATTAACATGTGGACAGTCTTTCCTCTGCAGCAGACTAGGTTAGCCCATTGAAGTCTGGTACCAGTGCCAGCTGGCACTTAGAAAGAATGGGTTACCTTTAGATTTTAAAGTTAAAAGAGAATGATTTTTTTTCCTCTCTTTTCTTTTCCTAAGTATAGGTTTTAGAATAAGCAAGGTATACTTTGTGTTTACAAAAGGCAAAGGCATGAAAGCAGAAACAGATATAAATGGTCACAGTCAACTACCTACCTACTTTGGTTTCACAGAAGTCTGGATGTTCAACATCCTCTGGTATCTCACTCACCATGTCTGCCATGCTCGACAGTTATCCTGACATGAGGTTGAACGTCACATGGTTACCAGTGTAAGCCGGGGCACAGAACAGCTTTCTAATTTAGCCTTTCTAAAAATAAACTGCAGCATCAATGCAAATAAAAAAAAAAAAAAAAACTCCAGTAGCAATTAACCATACTAACAATGTCTTAATGTGCTGTACTGTTTAAAATCATCCTGCTTTCAAAACAGGCACATGTGAGTTCTGGGTGAATCTGTGTGTNTGCAGCATCAATGCAAATAAAAAAAAAAAAAAAACTCCAGTAGCAATTAACCATACTAACAATGTCTTAATGTGCTGTACTGTTTAAAATCATCCTGCTTTCAAAACAGGCACATGTGAGTTCTGGGTGAATCTGTGTGTAAGCAAGACATGAAGGCACAAATCTCAGTAAACGTGCTTCAGAAGTCTACATGGACAGGGTATGTGGCAGCACAGCAGCCCTCATTGACAATTTTATTGTTTTGTCTGCTTTTTGAGGAGCCTAGACACAATGGCTCACATTAAATCTGCTCACAGGTGCTGCAGGTCAGCTCTTGCTCTCTACCACTCTCTTGCTGTATTGATTGGAAACTCAACATGCAACAGATTCTCACTTTTGAAGAGCCTTGTTCAATTGCCTAACAGCTGAATTGGCATATGTTAAACCAAAAAGCCATTTGGAGGCAGAGCTGTGGAAGCCATTACTGGGAAGCACAGATGACAGGCTGTGAATGCTGTAGATCAGGCAAGCTGACAGGTCTGTGAGATCTCAAGAGAAAAAGGATGAATGCCACGCTTGTAGGGAAGAGGCTGACCCCACAGAAATGGGCCAAAACCAGACAGCAGTTTATTGCAAAGCTCTAACCCTGGTTCACTGGATATTGTCACAGGATTGTTCTCATCTCCTGATTAAATTGAATTAGCTACTGGAGGAAGCTGTAGGGGAAGGCATTGGTCTTGTGTGGGAGCAATTCCACATCTGTAAAATTTGACTGACTGCATTGCCTAAATTACCACTTTCTAAACTCTTTACAGTGGAGCAGCTTTTTTATCCCTGCTTGTCTCTCAAGGGCTCTGTGCTTGGCCTTTGAACCAGAAGGAGGAGGGGATGTGCATGTCAGTATATAGCCTCACTGTAGATGCCCACTTCTTCCCTTACTCTACTGCTGAGAACTCTGCTTTCCTTTCTATTAATCTTTAATGACTTACTAAATCCAGTGTTTTCCAGGAGAGGCATTAAATCCAAGGTGTGCAGTCAGGGCATTTGTTGGCTACTTGGTTGAGAAGTGAGAGCTGCTGACTACTTGGCACTTCTGACAATGTCAGCTGAGCTAGCATGGAGAAAAGCATTAAAGAAGGTCCATCTAAGAAGCAGTTTGTGAGCAGACAAAATCAGGAATGGGTTACAGAACCATACTATCATGCCTGGACTGTTTTCCAGCAACCCTTATGCTGCAGCTGTCTTCTCAATTAACTGGAATGATAAGAACAGATTGATGTCTGCTTGTCTGTTTTCAAGGAAATAGGCCTTTCGAAGTCTAGGCAAATTCTAGAGTCAAGGCAGACATATTAACATTTTGTAATAACAAAGTTTGTCTGGCTTAGGATTTTGGAATTTCACTGTACTGGATAACTATTTTCTGTCTCCCCTTTACCACAGATACTGTTGATATATAGTTGCAATTAAGACCTTTATTTTGTTCAATGGTGTTCTATTTTATGTCCACAAGCAGAGGACAATGTAATTAAGTAAGTTCAATTAAATGCAAGATCAATTTTTTATGCTGCGACATTATAGTTTTCTACTTGTCTCTCTTGACCACGGAGGAATTAATAAAATATTTAAAGACCAAAATGAAACCAGAATAATATGAATTACAGGAAAATAGTCTTTCAGGATCCATTAAGTGGGAGAGAAGCAGAAAGGCTTACAGAAAATGGCACAGACCTGTGATTCAGAAGAGCTCACACTCCAGAATTCAGAAACTGTAACCATCTTACACTGGTCACTGTTTTGGGCTTTTTCTGTTATTATTCCCACCTGTGGTATTTAATGCCTCTTCCTTTCTGAAATTATGTTTGTCATTACAGCAGCAATTCAAAGTGTTAGCTATAGTTTTCCCATCCCTGCATCTGTTCTTTGTAAATATAGGAGACAACTCATCCTGCACCTAAAACAACTTTGGAGGTAAGTGTGGTGCTGAGTCAAACACAGCCATAGTGACTGGAGCAGGATGACAAAGGGAGTCCTGGGCCAAGACTGCGTCATGTCTGTTCGCTCCTGGACGTCAGATTGTTTGACTTGTAACCAGAATAATAAACTCATAAAAATCCCACCTACCTTCCTGAAGGAACTCTCACAAGCACACTGCAAATGTTCATTTTGTATGCATAATATCTGAGGAACTTTATAGTTACAAGATTTTACTGATTTAGTTAGCTGTCCTAACGAAGTTACTGAGTTCCTCGTTTCACATTTTTTACTGCCTTTCTCAGAAAACAGTAGAAAGCGCAGCAGGCTCAGATTTCAGACAAGACATCTGAAAAAATGGAAAAAATGCTGGACTTATTCTCTAGTATTAGCTTATTTGATGACCTTGACAGGAAAAAAAGAAATCTGTCATGTGCAGGTTACAGAGCTTTTGTGATGCACCAGAGCACTTGTACACCAGAGAACAGGGACATGACAGCAGTTAAAAGCAGCATTCAGATTTTGAACTGCCCAAGTTAATTGGTTTACTATTATGCATTTTAAAAGGGTTTGCTGTATTATGTGGCGGAACACTTCAAAAGAGCATTAAAATGAATTTCAAATTAAGAAAAAAACCCCAAAAAACCAAACCAAAACAAACCCGAAACACAACAAGAAGGAGCAGCAACCAAGGCTGTTGATTTAGAGCTGAACAATAGAGATGGGGTGGAGAATGTGCTAAAACCAGCTGTTCGCCTGTTGCATTGGGCTGGTTTTTTTTTTTTTCAACACAACCTAATCATTGAACACACTAATATTTAGGTGTATCTCTTTCCATACTAATTGAGAAATGGTTGGAACACATGCAGCCAATTTTGTGCCAAGATTTGTTTGCTAAAGATAGGACTTCAAGAACCATTTTGTAAAGCAAGATTTTACCTCTCTTTTGCTTTATAAGCTAAGTGGGCATTCAAAACCTCTATGTTTAAGATGTATCTAAGAAAAGGTCATCCTTGGAAAGAAGCCAGATTCCCCCCACAAAAGGTAATTTCAGAGCAGATATCTGGAGAACACAGAAATCAGTCTTTCCAAAGGACCATTCAGGCCAACTATAATAGTCACAAAATTTTTCAGAAAGTTTTAAAATGCAGGGAGTTGCCTTTATTTCTATTATGATCACTCTCTTTCAGGTCCGTGTCATCCTGCTGAATTGGTGTGCTTGGTTTTTACGAATGAAAAAACCTGGGGAAAGTATAAAGCCCCTCTCTTGCAAATATAGCTATCCCAAGCACCATCTGAGCGTAAGCAGCATGGAGATGAATGTCCTGCCTGGCCACCAGTCCAGCAATGGCAACACGATCTATAGCTACCACACAATGGATAATCCATGTTGCCTCCAAAACAATGATCTGGGTAGCAAGAGTGGGAAGATTCCTTGCTCCTTACCAGAAGATACTGACCTTGTTCAAATGAAAGCTTTAACAGATACTATCCCAGTGATTGTGAAGATTCTGGAGGAAGTTCAGTTCATAGCAATGCGCTTTAGGAAACAAGATGAGGGTGAAGAGATCTGCAGTGAGTGGAAGTTTGCAGCTGCTGTCATAGACAGATTATGCCTGGTTGCATTCACCCTTTTTGCCATCATTTGCACTTTTACAATACTCATGTCTGCTCCAAATTTTATAGAAGCTGTTTCAAAGGATTTTGCATAAGGATTTAAGATGAGCATGACCACTTAGAAGTTGATAATGCCAGTAATTTTGCTAGATGATGTAACTCAAATAGAGAAGTGTACTTATATGTGCTAACATACAGAGAAGGGGATGAAAATAATTTCAGGAGGTAATTATTCCTGATGTTAGTGATTGTAGTTACTGAAAAGTAAACATATTGAGCTCTGTTACTTATTTCATAGACTAGTGCCACGTGTAATTGTGTCATGATCTGTGATAAGTGATAGGCAATTTAAATCTACAATATAGTTACTACAATTTAACACTGGTATTAATGTACTACTATGAATTTGTGAACTTTTAGACATTGTTAATAATTTAAATTATCATTGATAACTATAAGCTTTACAGTGCTTTGTTGTTTTCAGTATATTTGTGATTTATCATTTTTGTTTAACGTGGCTGTGACATTTACTTCTTGGATTTGATAGATGTATCTCTGCAATCTTATGATGCTCTATATTGAATTCATGAAAATAAACTATCATCATGTTAGCTCTTAATAGTACAGTGACTGGAATGTTTTCTCAGTAAATATGTTAACAGAGTGTATTTTTTTTTTATTAGGAAATGCTGATTGTGAGAATGGAAAAAAAAATTATTTTCCATGATGACAGTCGTATATATCATTAATGGTGTCTTTTTAGCTCTCTTGCTGCTTAACTGTTGTTGTCATCTAGAAACTCTACTTGATTTGAAATATCTGATCTCTTGCGATATGGCTGCTAACCTAATATTGACTAACTCTGAATAATTAGGCAAAAATGTTGACTCTGCATAACCTGTAGGAAAATTGCCACTGGTTTCACTGGGCTCAGATTTCATATTTAATCAACACCACTGAAGTAGTATTTTTTGAAAATCCTACTAGTACAATCCTCTTTCCAGCTTGGTCGCTAGGGCTTGTTAAAAAGCATGTGTAAAAGATTGATAATATTTTGCTAAACTGTAATGTATCAATGTTTATTATCAATTTATTTCCAGAAGTGCTCTAATATAATGCCTATATATTAATAAAAAAGCATCCAATTATGCCACTTCTCTGGAAGATAAAGGCAAAACAGCACTATTTTAGCAGCTTCTTTCCACTCACTACTGTTGGTCGGAATGATACCTCTGTTTGTATAATTTTATTTTGCCTACTGATCACAGCAGAGCTACAAAATGATGTGGGCCAGTGTAGACATCTTTCGTCTTTGGGCTAACACAGTACTTCTCTAAATATTCACTAAAAGAAAGTGACAAACTATTTCCTTCTATGGGTGCCTTTTAACTTCCCATTCTCCCAGTGTTAGTGTACCAAAATTAGCATTTCCCATATACTTGTGATGGGATTCTTCCCATCGTAACTGGTTGGAAAGAAAGAAGCAGATCATGTTACTATTACTCAATGGAAAATATTTCCATCTAAAAAGTGATGATGAAGCTAGTTGTCCTAGAGACTGAAGAAATACCCCTTTAGGGCAAGCTGCTTTTCCACTACTGCTCTTCATTAGGTGGAGATGGCTCCTTATAAGTACAGACTTCAGTGTAATAAACATCACATGAATGGATTTATCACACTGGTTGGAGTTATGCTCGAAAAGGCATCTAAAAGCTATTGGCAGTCTGACTATAGTGACCTGCTTTATCCTTCACTTGGCTTTTGCACTTCTCGCAGTTACTTCAGTTCTGGGTGCAGCTCAAAGGGGTAACAATGGCTTATAGCAGAAGACTGTACTGGAAATTCAATCCATATTTCAGAGAGATCTAAATTTTCCTTCACAGGAGCATTAGGGCTCTAGCTGTTCCTGAGCCTGCAGGAGAAAACTCCTATGCTTTTACTTCTCCTTTCTTCTTCTACTGCTTCTTTCTCCTGCCCATTTTACTGCTTCTATTTACAAAATTTGTCTCACTGACATAAAGAACGCAGTTCAAGAGGGGTTTAACTAATGAAAACTTCTAACTGAAGAGCAGGACTGGTCTGAGGGTTTGGGTTAGTGATACCAGGCTCTGCTCCTGGACAGCAGCTGAAATGTTCATTTTAATTAAATGTTTTTATTAGGAGGACAACCAATGGATAAAAGGTGTAAGTATCCAATTTCTTCTGCAGCTTGTGAAGCAGGATGCTAAATGAACTGTAGAATACTTGTTCAAGGACCACTAATATTTTTCCTTGAAAATCTCTATTTTTGAAAGTAATTTCCAGTGACAGGATAAAAAGATAAAAGCTAATGTTAAAGCACACAGTCACAATAACTTAGCATCCTCATGCACAACATGTTTCCTTACACGAAACACAGAATTATTGTAGAAGGGTATTATTATCTGGATGCGTACATCTTTCTTAGGATTGGGGGGATGATGGAAACTGTCTGGAAACAATAGTGAAAACTAATTTCAATCACTTCTTTTACTATATAGAAGCCAGTGCAAATAAAATATTCTATTTGTAGATTACTACCTTAGTTAGATTGCCAAGGCTAAGTTGTCTTCTATAGAGATGTCATAAAACACAAATTCTGCTAGTGGTATGTGGTTTAAGAATTCTCACACTAGGCTGAAACTTCTTGCTGCTCATGACAAAATGAGGCAGATCCTCCTCACTTCCAGCTGTCACTTGGCCTTTTGGAAAGCAATAATGTTTTAGCACGAAATAGTATAAAATGGCACAGAAAAATGGTTACTGTACATACAGAGCATTGTAGATTATGAAGTGCAGAGCATGTAAAACTTTTCTGAGAACTGCAGTACACTTTGAAGGACTGATGCATCATCTGTATATACTGATTCACAGTTCTTCATGGCATCTCTAGTTGGTGTCACGAAGTATCTGTCAAGGTATTACATGATTCTTAAAGAATTAAAAAATGCAAAATTGATTACAAAAGGTAAATGGCAACAAGAATTTAATCCATAATATCCTTCACAAAATCCAGCACTTAAACAAAAGTTATGGAAGGAATGATGGTCTCTGCATGGTAAGCCATTACCAGTCCCTGGTAACACTCCAGCATGATAGTAAAGGTCTTTGTGCACCTTTTCTTACTGAAAAGTACACTATTTCCCAGAAGGCATGGTAGATTTCTTTCATGGAAGTATTCAAGCACAGGAAGATGAGAAACTGTCCTGATTTATTCATTGAACATAAAGAACTGTAGTTACCATCAAACATAATTTTTACTTGATTCAGGGGTTACCTGTTTTTTTGAAGCCTCTTAACTATCTTGACTCAAATACCTAGATATACCTAAAACTGTATGTTTTCCATTTTTGTTAAAACATTTGCATCACCCCTGAAAGTTTGCTATTTTATCTGCCACCATGAGAAGTATGTCTGTGTAACTCCTGACAGTGAATATCAAGTATTTACTACAGTAAAGCTACATAGTTCTTTCATTCAACATTAACTTTTTGGTAGTGACTGAAATAAAAAAGTAGAGGATCATAACCTAAACCCATTTTCTTATTCTAAATTACCATGTTCCCGGAATAAGAAATGGTATAAATCAGAATAATGTTAATGAAGAACAGGACCAGTATGGGAATTTTAGACAATGCGAGTGTCAAACACTGAAATCTCCACAGAAATAAACAGAGTTGAAACTGGGTGAAATACCCTTCTTTTTGTGAGTCTCCTCTTCGCAGAATTTTGAGGAAAAAATTGAAATTTGGTGAGCTTACATTTGGTTTAAGAGGCTTGGCTGTGCAGTAGTCCTTTGGCTAGAAGACTTCCTTTTCCCAGAATTAGATATCCAGTTTGGAATTATAAACAAATCAAAGGTTTATTAGTCTTTTTTTTCTCTTGATGACATGCAGACTAAGGGAAAAAGAATTCAAAACATGCAAAACTCTAAATTTTAAGTTATGTGCTCAGAAATTTAGCCTGCTTGCTTTCTTTTGAATGAACTAGGCTACCAAAGGTCTACTTAATACAGGTTTTGGGCAGAAAAGAGTAGAAGTGTCTCTGAGGTTTATATTTGATGCAGCAGCTGTTAAAATTGGATTCCATCACAACTGCTTTATGTCATCCTTTAAGACGGTCTTCAGATCCCTAACTCCACCTCCTTATCAAGTTTGTTGAATTGTACAAATAATTCACATGGTCTTTCTTCTGTTCCAGTACAGTAGCAAGAGCAACTGTGCCTCAAGTGCTTTCAACAAATGATCTTAAACCTCCAGTAACAGAGAATTCAATTTACCTAACATATCATAGAATCATAGAATTATAGAATAGTTAGGGTTGGAAAGGACCTTAAGATCATCAAGTTCCAACCCCCCTGCCATAAGCAGGGACACAGGCTGAGAAAGCTGGGGCTGTTCAGCCTGGGGAAGAGAAGACTGCATGGAGACCTCATAGCAGCCTTCCAGTATCTGAAGGGGGCCTGTAAGGATGCTGGGAAGGGGCCCTTCATTAGGGACTGTAGTGACAGGACAAGGGGTAACAGGTTCAAACTTCAAGAGGAGAGGTTTAGATTGGATCTAAGGAAGAAATGCTTTACTGTTAGGGTGGTGAGACACTGGAATCAGTTGCCAAGGGAAGTTGTGAGTGCTCCATCCCTGGTGGTATTCAAGGTCAGGTTGGATGAGGCCTTGGGTGACATGGTTATCATTACATATTTTATCACTGCTTGTTTATTTCTAGCATATAAAGGAATCTACTAGACTCAAACACCTAAAAAACCACCTTTCATATGAGAAGGCACAACGTCAGGTGTTGACGTGGGAGTCACGGACAACGCTGAGACGATCAATGTGATCAAGCGAATGCCATTTTATTAGACAAAGTGTCAACGTTATATAGAGATTCTTAGCACAGCTACATGGATTTGGCAATTGTTGATTGGGCACCTTAACCCTTAACAATGCTAGGATGGGATAACACTGTCCTGGGAACTCAACCCCCAGAACTTCCCAGCTCCCCCTCTCCTCCACCTACCTCTGAGTTCTTAGCAGATGGTGTTTCTTTTACTCCGTAATCCATGGCCTTCAGTTTTTCTTGACTCCGTTTCTGTTCTCAGGCAGGCTGCCTTACACCAAGGCCTCTGGATTGCTCACAAAACGTCCATTGTCAGACATCCTGTCCACAGTCAGGATTGTTAGCTGGCCCAGTGTCATTAAAAATATATATTTATATTGATAATCATGATCATTATTAGCAATCAGAGTACCAAGGATCATCCACTATGGCACAGTTGTAATACTGGGAAGATCATGTCACAGTTATGATTTTGGAAGAAAAAGTTTCTTACTGCTTCAGCACATAGTCAATTTTCTCTGTGAACAGAAACTTCTGAGTTGTTATGAAGACTGTCAGTACCTTGCCCATATAGCTTTTCATTTAATGCAATATATTGGTGAAGACCTTCCCAAGTAAAACACAGCTTTGACACAGACCGGATAGACTCCTCTAACTGAAGGAAAAAAAATGGCAGAACTAGTGTTTGGACAAAAATAAATGTAAATGCAATTAAAATGTAACAAAGGACAGAATACTAGACAAAAACCATGCAGGAATTCTGATGGCAAACTCTAAAAAGAGCTATTATCGCAGAAAAGAGAACTTTGAAAGATTGGCCATTTCAGGATGCGTACTTTTGTCTTACAAGCATTATATCTTCTTGGGTTTTTAAATCAATTTGTTACACAAAGTGGGTTCTAAATTTCAGATGAAGGACAGGAGTAGGGCAGTGTGGCTTTTGGAGTATCTATTTCCTTATATAGAAAATTATTTTGGTAGAAATGGGGTTTTTTTGGTTATACAACATCCAAAATGGATGTGTACGTACCATAGTACAGAGAGATGTCCACTGAGTTCTAATAAAAATAAGTTTAAAAATATTATCTCGAATATTCTTGGCTTTTAGACACGACATTGCATTCTAAAATTTTCAGGGCACAGCCATTGTTTACATTCAATGTTAGAACATGTTTTGATAAGGGGAAATTATGCTTTGGAACACAAACATACTTTAACTGCATCTCTCCAGGTTACAACTGTATATTTAGCTATTTCTGGTAGAACCGTGTCTTTCAAAAAGCTGGCAAATAACACTTCTGTTTTTCCAGAAATTTCAAGTTCAAAAAATTAAAAAAAACCCAACCCATGAAGAGGTCTTTTTTTCATTGAAAATAGCATGGGGAAAATGTTACAATGTGAAACTTCTGGCGAACAAGAAAAAGTAGGATTGAGGATATTTCAGGTTCAAATTTCTGCAGTCTATGAAGTACAGAGTTATACTACACACTGATGTAACCTTCACTGTGCCCCCGTGCAGCAAGTTCTGAAAATAAATTTAAAGCAACTCCCATCCTTTTGTGTTCTATCTGTTGTAATGTCCAAAACTGAATACTATACTAAAAGTATACTATATTTCTACGCATTCATACTTATAAATGCATTTTTTTTTAACATGGATTTCATTTCTGTTTCACCTTGTGTCTGACAAGATCCATGTGCAGCTTCCAGTACATCACATATAGGAAGGGTCTTTAATGGAGAGGATGGGGGTCTCACATGTGCTTTTGCCTTTTATCATGTGCTTGGTAGTTGAAGAGATTCATGCCCTTACAGAAACCCTAAAAATAGATTTACCAAAATTGTTCTAAATTTCATTTTAGTTAGAAACACTTTTTTCACTAGTTTTTGTGAGCTCTAACAAAGGCAGAAGATCTGGAATTAAGGGTTTATTTTTAATTGATTAGCACTTTCAGTTTTATTTTATTAAGAAAATACACTTCCTGACAACAAATTTCAAAAGTGCATCCAAAACTTGCAGGCACCCATTTTTCATGAGAAAAAACCTCTTCTTAATATCTGTGCAAAAGGCAAACTTTTTCATTTTAAAATCAATAGGAGAGGTGCAAAGTGGCCTTTATATCTTTGCAGAGCCTCTTAGGCCATAAGTGCTATCTCAAACAGCAGCTGCTCTCTCCCTTTTTCCTCTTAGCTCGGGACAATTAAAAGGAGACATCCTGTCAGAAGAATAATATAGACAACTAGCATCTACGACTCAGAACTCTGTGGCAAGCAAATGTATTTGCATATAGTGTGTTGGGATTGGGATGGTTTGTGGTTTTTTTTTTTGGTCTTTTTAAATTTTTTACCAGTCAAAAATCCTTGCAGAAAAGAAGAATCAGAGAACCAGGAAGATTTCTGTATAAGCTTTTTTTAAATTCAAGCCTATAAAAACTGTGTATTTTAGTTAATATTAGTTGTGAGGTTTCTGTGTACATAAATCATACCTATTAAACTTTGAAGTTTATGGCTAAATTCAGCCCATCTGAAGTACTTTAAAAGCAACTATAGTGGGGTTGGTGACAGACCCTTCTAGCACAGTATAGAATCATACAATCATAGAATAGTTAGGGTTGGAAAGGACCTAAGGACCTTAAGATTATCTAGCTCCAACCCCCCTGCCATAAGCAGGGACACCTCACACTAAACCATGTCACCCAAGGCTTCATCCAACATGGCCTTAAACACTGCCAGGGATGGAGCACTCACAACTTCCTTGGGCATCCCATTCCAGTGCCTCACCACCCTAACACTAAAACCAAGATTTGAAACAGAATCAGAAGTGGGCCACTTGTCCCTTATTCAGAGCTGTGTTTTTCTCACAGTTGCCTCTACAGTATATAAATAATGTGCCTTTCATCAATCTCAACTTTTGATATTTGTGAGAGCATGTCACTAGCAGAAAGCAGCCAGATTTACACCATGGACATCCAAGACTGCCAAGTGAAAATCTGGGCTTTTGGAAAACTAAGGGTAGATAATCAACATCTGCAAAGTACTGACAATTTGTGTGAACTCAGCAGAGTTCAGTAGTGAGAGAGAGGTAGACCTGTTTGTAAGGAAAAATGTCTTTTCCACAATTCCTGGGAATGCATGTCAGGGCCTGTAGTTCATCCGCATCATCCTTTATGAAAGACTAACTGGTCTTCTAAAAGTGGATGAGACAAAAAATCTGACCATCTTCTTTACCATGGCTGTGAAAAGATGGGCACTGTAGGCACTGTGGATGGTTAGAAAGCAACAACTTTGTTGATCATTTTAGATAGGTTTTGATGTAAAAATACTATATTGTAGCTTTTGTCGTTACTTTTATTGTTAATATTGGACATAAGCTTCCTTCCCATAGACACATCAAAAGAGCCTGGTCTTTTATCTCATTGACCAACCAACACAAAATAGTTTTAGCTTTTTGTAGCTCTATGACCATATCTTTTGTAACATGTATTATTGAAATCTCCTTGGTAAGGTGACAGAGGGTTCTGCTCTCAGACAGTGTAGTTTCTCTTAGCTGAGATATGTTTTTCCAGATGGCACAGCTGAGGTCTGTCTGATGAGAGTCCCAAACAGAAAAATGTGACAAGTTAAATGTGGGATTTCGCCCTTGGCATAACCAGCTGTTGAGGGTTCTGTGTTTGTCACAGGCAGCATCTTGCCATACTATTTACCACTTCTAAAGGGCAGAAGGCAAATAAGTTATGACACTTTTATGAAAGTGTAATATATTGACTCCCTGGTACTGAGAACTCCCTGGTGTGCTCCTAACATTCTCCTCTTCACAAGGAGGAGATCTAGTTCAGAGCTTGGTATTACCTTAAGATCAGAGCTAGGATTATGGTAGGTACCTGGCATGGGAGTACTAATCTGTTTACAGTAAACATCTTAAAAACAGGGTGCATCAACTGAATATTTAGCAGTCATTTGCTGTGCTCACAAAACACTGCACTGATCAATGCAGTGACAAGCTCCCTTGGATGACATCGGATTTCATTCATAGCCATGCTCAACACAAATATCACTGAGTATCTGTAAACCTTCTAAAGAGCAAAGGTGAAAGTTTCCTGACAGGAAAATCCATTAATAAAATACACATCTCTAAAAATGAAAAGCTGTGTTTAAAACTGCTTTGTCATTCAGCCACTATTCCTAAGCCTTTTCTCAGCTTATGAAAGTCTCACAGGTAAGGCAAAATAATACAAGTGGTGGCTGCATTTTTTTTTATCTTGGCAGGGAATACTTCTCCCCACAACATACACAGAATTAGAATACATTTCTTCTCTGACTGTGGTGTAGGATTTGGTGCTATCTTGTGTACCGCTGTTTGTACTGAGCATGGAGAAAGTAACTCAGAAAGGCTGTACCGTGGTGACCTCTGGTGAAGTCATAAGGGGAATGGACCCCTCCTGATGGATGGACCCAGAGCTACCTGATACAGACTGACTGATAAAAGCATTCTGTACTGTGATAGGCATTACCAGAGAGGTGCAGCTGAGAAATGTGTACAGACAGGTGCTGTGCTCTTGGTTGATCTCGTACTTCTGGTGAGTGCATTTTCCAGATAAGGAAATACAGACATGCCAGGCTGTGCTGTCTATACTCAAGGGAGAGTAAGACCTTACTTCAGCATTTTACTGAAGGAATGCCTAATTGCTATAAACAATTTATTATTAATATTAATTATTATTTATTTATTTATTTTTATTCTTATTTATTGATACAAGTGTGAACTTATTTTTGTTTACTGACATGAGGAATGATAAAGGCATGTGTGCTTTCCAAAGTGAGACACACTTCAACTCACAATACAGATCAGTTTATTCCTGTACTCTTCTAATGGCACATCTTTTCTATGATTCTTACCAATTGCGTGGCTGTAATTAAATCCTGCTGGTTTTGTTGCTTACAAGCAGCATTGCAAAAATAGCTTTGAGATCAAGGACAACTAGCTACTAAAACACAAACACATCTTGAGTGAAATGTCAGTCCTTACTTTTCCTTCTCAAGGGCATCAGAAGGATGATTTCAAATAGTGAGCTCCCAGTCAGGTGCCTACATTCACAACTTAGTATCTAAATACAGATTGTCTTTGTTTTGAATGATCTTCAGAGCCTTTGTTTTCCACAGATCTAAATTAATGGCTTAAGTACTTGGACCTTCGAAAATTCTTCTCTAAGTAAGATATAAATGCTAGGGAATTTCCAGAAAGGTGTTCTGAAATCAATGCTTTTCCTTGTGTTCTAAGCATTAAACATTGAAATGTTAAGATCACACTCTTTCAAATGTATTACAACACAGAAGTAAACTAAACACCTTAAAAATTATGGCAAAAATTATGGTATAGTATTCTTATAGGCAAACAGGGGAAGTTCTTGTAAGAAAAACATGGCATACGAGTGACTGTATCTGACTTGCTTCTGTATTGACTGCACAGTGTTGACTGCAGTGCATTTCTATGGAAAGAAAGCAGTATTTCTAAAAGGATTTGGAAGTCTTAAGTGATTAGAAAAATCATTTCCACTGCTCAAATAAATTGACATGATGAGGTATCATAGCAACAATATACATCTTTTGTTCCATTAAGGAAATTACCATTCTTTTTTGGCGAACAGCTTCTATTACACATTCCCTTAGCTCTTACTTTAATTTATTTTCTAAAAGGAAATTTTAACACCCAAATTAACTGAAATGTATATATATCACAACTGCATATATGCTCACCCAAAACCCAGAATGTGCTGGTGAAATACTTGCCTGTTTCAGTTTACACTGACATGTTGAAGAGCCTCCTGCTTGTCAGCATCCAGTCTCGTTGAATTCAGTGGGACTTTTCCCACTCCACCATTGAGACTTTTCTACTGCACAACAAAATGTCCAGTGCTTGCTCTGGACCCAGAAGTCCCAGGAGTCCATTCCCTCTTCTCTATTCCCTTATCAAAGGGCTTATCAAAAAGTAGCTTCTGAAAAACGGAACAGATGGGAAAAGGTCAGTTAGAAAAGGGGTTCGGCCAAAATTTTTCATGCACTTCCCTTTTCTAAGAACTATTTTCTCAAATGAAAGGAGGCTTTTTTGACTAAGGAAACTGAGGAAATTGTAAACTAGGTGCCTAACAAATAGAATTTACCATGCATTAACATTCCCTTCTGATGCTTTTCTAAGTGGTGGTATGTTGCTGACTTATATATTCCCTGTTGTGCCTCTGAGAGCAGGAGACAATGTACTGATTTATCTCACCCACCTATTTTGATTGTTCCATCTAGGCAGATACACTAATCAGTGCAGGGCATTTTGAAAGAGGCTGTCAATACTACGATTTGTCCCAGGAATGTGCTTCTAATCATCATTCTTAGCATCAATTATTTCTTACAGGTCTTAACTTCGTGAACTGTTTGTGTTATTACTCCCAAATGTTTATGCTGTGTAGTGGTTGTTTATACTTTGTGAAAGAGCCCTTTTCTTTAAGAAAAATCCTTTTTGATTAACCTTGCATGTTTTGTATTAATTCAAACATACAATTTATTTTTTCAATTCTGCATAACATCCATTCCATTGACCTGTAGGTTATGAATACAATTTAAATTCAAGAGCGATGCTCAAAATTAAAGTGTTTATTCATACTTTATGCTGATCATTCTAGAGACAATTTTCACTGTTTCCTATTTAAAGAAGAGTATTCTTCTCTGCATGTTTCTAATTTTGACAGTAAACTCCTTACTGTAAATATAAAGAAATTAGTTAAAATATTAATGCTTCCACTTCATTATCTTACTACTAGATGTTTTAAAATCCTAGTTTCATGCCCAGAGGAAGAAAGTTCATTAAATACTGTGTTCTTTATCTTCCCTATCTTCTAGGGGGAGTGATCGCCTTTTTTTTGCTATTACCTTGGTTTATTGCTATAGAAATCTAGTTTTTATAGTTAATATTGTACTATGGACACAGATAGAAACTTTTTTCCTGAACAGAGAGCTGTGAAACAATTAAAGTGATTTTGTTCAAATGCTGCTTCTAAAAGTTGAAGCTGATGACTTCTATGCAAAAGGACTGATACGTGTTTTGTTACCCATATACTTAGAATATAAACTTAAGGAATTAGAAATCTTGTAGAAACTGGCAGATAAATAGTGAAAGTGTGATTCACAGATCAGGTTATTCAGAATGATACTGGAAGTATTAACATACAGTTATTTCCAGACTGTCCCTATTTCCAGGTTGTCATTACTGAAGACTCAGAAGCACTCAGAGAAAAAAATCAAAATTAGTTACCTATGTGCTTGGCTGTCTACAGTCAATCTTATGAGCTTCCGAATTAAATACAACAAATATAGGAAGAATGTATATCTCATCAACTCTTTTATGAGCGGAAGCAAAGATAAAGAGATCGAATGACTTACCCAGGGAATCTGTGCCACAATCAAGACTTGTACAAAGTCACTGCATTTCTACCCCAAAACCTTAAGCATAAATTAACCTTTTTTCCCTTTGTGTTTATGCACCATAAATTTGCACTGATTGTCTCAAACTTCCTTTCCTAAGTATTTCTAAGCATATAATATTATTTTGTTTCAGCTGCTATAAATGTCCTGTTTAAGCAGATTTTAGAGGATTACTGGGGTCCCCCTAGGAAAAACAAACAAGATTTAAGGAATGTAATATTGAAAACTTGGATCTGAAGGGCTTCTTAGTATTCCTTTAAAGTGTTCATATGTGGAATCAGAAAGTGGAAAACCACTAGCCCAAGAAAATAATTTGTACAAAAGCATGGGTAACATATACGTCAGTATATTGCATACAATTTAAAAAAATTATTAAAACATGAGTTGATAGGAAATGGGCTGAAGACAACATCTAAGGATCCTGTGTTACATACCTATGCCATAAAAGCCGTATCTGATGGGTAGTACAACCACTGCTCCTTATTATTTCTGCTTAACAAACTGTGATTGTTAAATCAAATTTGCCCTTTGAGCTAAGTATAATTGATTTAACATAATTAGTTTAGAAATGCATTTAAGAAAAACCTACAAACCTGAAACACTAAATTGGCATCTCATGCATTCTGAGGATTTCTGGACCAACAGTCAGAGGAAGAATTCAATATATTCTTTAAAATTTGGAAAATGCCATCCACATGAGCAAACCAAACACCTACCTTAGAAATACATACACATATATATATATAAAACATACTTATTAAAATATCTTCTTGTGACTTAAACCAAGCAAACAATCACCCTAAGGCAAATAAGAGTTCCATCACTGTTCTTAACAGGCCATATAGGATTATTAAAGGCAGTGGTTGTTGGTTTTACTACTTCCATATCTAATAAATCTTTAATAGTCTGTGAAATCTCTGATGTCCTACTGGTATACGACATGGTAGATGGATTTGTACCAGAGGCATTTTAGCTTTCCCAGCTAAAACTGGCCAGGCTGATAAATATATCCTGGCTCCAATTAATACTTACCATCAAGTAAACATAGAAATATAGAATAGTTAGGGTTGGAAAGGACCTTAAGATCATCCAGTTACAACCCCCTCTGCCATTGCCAGGGACACCTCACACTAAAACGTGCCACCCAAGGCTTCATCCAACCTGGCCTTCAACACTGCCAGGGTTGGTGCACTCACAGCTTCCCTGGGCAACCCATTCCAGCATCTCACCACCCTAACAGGAAAGAATTTCCTCCTTAGATCCAATCTAAACCTCTCCTCTTGAAGTTTGAACCCGTTACCCCTTGTCCTGTCACTACAGTCCCTAATGAAGAGCCCCTCCCCAGCATCCCTATAGAACCCCTTCAGATACTGGAAGGCTGCTATGAGGTCTCCATGCAGCCTTCTCTTCCCCAGGCTGAACAGCTCCAATTCTCTAAGCCTGCTTTTATATGGGAGATGCTCCAGTCGCCTGATCATCCTCGTGGCCCTTCTCTGCACTTGTTCCAACAGCTCCATGTCCTTTTTATGTCGAGGACACCAGAACTGCACACAATACTCCAAGTGAGGTCTGATGAGAGCAGAGTAGAGGGGCAGGATCACCTTCCTCGACCTGCTGGTCATGCTTCTTTTGATGCAGCCCAGGATATGGTTGGCTTTCTGGGCTGCAAGCACACACTGAAGTCGGCTCATGTTCATGTTCTTATCGACCACCACCCAAAAGTCCTTCTCAGCAGGGCTGCTCTGAATCTCCTCTTTGCCCAACCTATAGCTGTGCCTGGTATTGCTCTGACCCAGGTGTAGGACCTTGCATAAAGTTACTCCTTTTAAAATGTCAATTCCAATTATATATTCAGGGATAGGAACAATCATTACTGAATAAGTTTGTTTTGGCGGAGTGGAAATTTTCATCTCAGTTTTTGTGTGTACTGATTCAATTTATTTGCCACCCAGTCCTGTAATTAAAACCTTTTGCTCTTTACATGTTTTACGATTACCATAAATTAAAGAGGCCTCCATACCAGTATCAACAAAGGCTTTAACTGTTTGACGAGACTTATTTTTCTAATAGATTTGAAGCTCTATGTGAGCTGATGGTCTGTCCTCACCCATCCTTGTACTAGAGCTTCATCCTCATTTCAGTCCATTTTTAATTCTTTCAATTGTTTTAACATTTTAATATCTTGCCATGGATAAAGATCGGTGTACTGATACCATCCCTTTTTGTCCCCCAAGACCATCAAATGGGGGCTCGTGGGGGCCCTCCATTGGTAAGTGTACCATCCTGTTGAGGCTCCAAATGGGGAACAGAAGGTTAAACTGCTTCATCTGCCATGCCATCACCTTTGTCTGAACTTGAATTGTTTACTCTTTTCAGAGATTTATGCTACCCATGTTGCTTGTACAATCTCCACAATTCATTGGTGGGGATCCCCTCAGTCTTATCTTAGTCCCTCCCATTTTTCAACAAGGCAGCAAACATATCTTTCCAAAAGAGTTGATTCTTTCACCTCGCTCCTCCTGTTATTGCCTCTTGTGTTTTGTTTGGGGCCCCATTCCCACAAATCTCCCAAGTGCTGGATCTTTTCTACTACTTCTCTTATGAGGTGTCCTGTTTCATTTAGGTCATCATAAAACTTTTATAGGGTTGCAGCGCAGTCTTAATGATCCTATTCTGAATTGGAGCTGATAGTGCAGTCTGCAGCATAGTGTCTGCATCTCCGATAAAAACAGCAATCTGCATTCCTTCCTTCTTAATACACTGAGTGCAGTCCCACAAAGTATACCAGCAGGGTCAATCTGCATCAGGCCATTCCCCTTTCATGGGGTATTTTCTATTATAGCCTTCTATTACCACTGCTAATAAATTAGTCTCCCCCTTGTTGCCTCAGAAAGTGTCCTGAACAAATAAGTCAGAGCTTAATGTTACAAATTTCTTACTATTGTCTGGACTCCTTTGACTCCTGAAATCCCTAAATCATGAAACCTGATGACACAATATTCTCCAGGCTTTTGTTTGAACCTGTCTATAATGTCTGAATGAAATCTTCTGCCACATCCCACTTAGCCAACAACTTACAGGGTCTGGTTCCAATTTCCTTCCTATTATCAGTTTTGCTTCAATGAACACTTTACCCTCTGAACTACTATCCAAATCGGTTGAATCCCACACATCTCCATCTCTATCCAGTTTCTTAGAGTCCCAATTAATTCCTGCCTCTGTGATCACTGCATCCACCTTTTTCCTATTTACTTGACCCCTTCGCTTTCGATATTTATATTGGGCTATCTGAACAGCTGCTTTTTCTGCTACTGTTTGATAAGTGTGCAA
The DNA here is from genome assembly GCA_002631895.1 of Agapornis roseicollis. NCBI lineage: Eukaryota > Metazoa > Chordata > Aves > Psittaciformes > Psittacidae > Agapornis > Agapornis roseicollis. The sequence continues at coordinate 74,226 of NDXB01011074.1, forward strand.
TTTATCAGTTAATAATCAATTCTGGCACTGCAACGTAACTATTTTCCCCTGCAATTGGCAAACTTTTTTGTCCATATCTATCTTCTTGTTACACGTTTGCTCCCTCTGCTGACACTGCTTTCAGTATGCAGCTAGCAGAATCTACCCTTGTCTCCCCAAAGCAGTTAATTCATCCCCTTCTTCTACTGAAACTTTCTGTAAACATTTAACTACCTCAAGAGGTTCTGCTCCATTCAAAAAGGAGTCCCAATTCTTAAATGAAACATGACATGAGTGCTCAGCAGCTATATTATGATAAGGTAATCATTCCCAGCTGGGGATATCCAGCAAATGCCATTTCGTTTCTTATCCTGTCAACTATGACAAATTTGTTCTGTTGACAGGCAGGGTACTCAACAAAACAACCTCACACTAGCTGTATACCATGCACAATTTATTAAACATGCACACTAAATTGCAACAAACAAGTACACTAACACAATGCAGATGTATACCTTTCTATATATTGTGAATAAGCACAATAAAGAAAATCAGATATATGTATGTAAGTACAACACAGAGGAAAATTAGCAATGCTTCAAATTATTAGTGTGTAGAGAGAGCAGAGATTAAATATGTCACCAGTTACCACCTAATCATCATCCAAGCCCCCACTTCCAGCTGGGAAGCCCCTTTGCAGCCAATGCCAGGAATCTCAGGAAACCGGGAAAGTTCCTACATGTCCATAGGTGAGGCTTTGGATTTGGTTACAAGAGGGTCCTGCTTTTATAGCCTAGAAAAACAACCGGCTTTATGCCAGATCTGTAATTGTTTACTCATGGGGACATGCAGTTTCTCATGATCTCTTGTCCATGCGGAGAGCTTTGGCCAAGTTGAAGAGTGGATATGTTGGTGTGGCCAAGTATGAAGGTCATAGAACAGCTGCACACCTATGTTTTCCTGACTCTTTCCAACAGTCACGATGAACACAAGCATATATACGCCACTGAATACACTTTGACAAAAACTGCACTTTGTTACATCTCTCAGTCATGAGTGAGAATGAGCTCTTAGCTAGGTTCTCATCCATTTCAACTATTTACACAAAAAAATAATACACAAATCAAAAAGAATAATACAGCTTTCCAAAGCCCAACTACTGAGCTAAAAACCTGACAAGAATCAACTTATGTATCTTGATCAGTTGTCTGCCTTGATTCCAGATCAGCTGAATTATTCTGAAACATGGTTAGGGAAGGCACCTGTCCAAGTACTGAGACACAGTACTGAGACACTGGGAGGCACAGATCTCCAACTGATCAATTCCAGACATCCTGGATAATTTCATCAACTCAAAAGATGTGGTTTTCAGCAGCCACAGCAGATAGTGGAATTCCCTCCTCGGCTATTTCTCGTTGCTCACTTTTTTCCTTTTGCTCTATCCTTCCATAACACTGGCTCCTGCCCTCTTTTTGTGCCAGAAGAAATGGATGTGTTATATTACAGCCTGTTATATCAAAGAAAACAACAACCTATACTGGTTCATCAGACAGTAACCTGCAGTGAATCTGACAACTGACAACACTAGTACCTGGGCCACCCTTGGAGCAGGGTAGCAGGCATTCCCCTTAACAGGCATAATCATGGGATGGGTAGACAGCTGTTGGCAGTACAGCTGCTCCAAAACAAACCAGCATCTTCATGATCCACAAGTCCTGTTCTCGTGCTGTAGGCATGAGAACATTTGGCATACATGAAGTCAGTGATTTGCAGTGACTGCAGCCCCACCCTAGGTAGTGGTGTCCACCTCAGCTACCTGCTGAGTTATATACCACATCAGTGTTTTGTGGGGCTCTGATGCCTTAAAGGTATCATCTGTCTGGGAGGTTGGCCAAGTCAAAGATTGGTTACATCAGATGATTCACTAGTAGGATTCAGGGAATTACTGAAGCTTGTAGGAATATGTAGCTTTACAGTTTTGCTAAATACTACAGGATCTCTTAGCATTAAAAAGAATGTAGATATACTATAACCTCTTTCATACCCATAAAACCTGAAGACCTGTTTACTTTCTTCCTGATTTTGACATCAGTTTCACTCTATTCTGGAATGCTGCTCTGTTAAATTGTCAGTGAAGTATCACACCTGCTGCACACTGTTTTCTAGAGCAGGTGGTCTCAGAACGTAGGCTGAAATGGAGGCCTTTTTCCCCATTTTCCTCCCCAGCTGTCATTCTGGAATACACTCCCTTGATTATGGAGGACAATATGATGTTTGACACTCTGTCACACATACCAATAGTTCTGCAGACAATATACAGGTACAATAAAAGGTTTAGAAATCCCAGTATTTGTTTCAAGATTTAACACTAAAAATAAAATTCACAGTGTAACTGAACCAAATGAGCCTTCTGCTGTCATTGAAAGGGAGAAAGGAAACAGGGGAAATATTCTTCTACTCTCTGATATGAAGAAAGAACTAAGTAAAACAATTAGGTTAGCTTACCTATTTGCATATAAAGTAAGGCTCAAAGAATCTACAAGCAAGATTCGTGATAGAAGATTATAAAATAATGCCATGTTTGAGTCAAGAATGACTCCTTGCAACTCTGCTTATGGATCTGAAAGCTTTACATGTGGGAAGGGAGGGACACCACTGATACAATTCACCATAGAAAATAACAGTTTTCTCCATAAATATCTATAAAGACTGGAACTGACTCTTAGCATACTGCTTAGATGCACGGAGTGAGCTTGATCCTACTTGAAAACCATTATTTCTTTGTATCACATAAAACAGGCATGAAAAATACACAATCATTCACATTCACAAACATAATACCTGAGCCTGAATTAATTTCTCTACTTGTATTTTCAGTTAACTGAAAGGTTTTCATCCTTTCTTTGAGATTTATTTACTTAATTCTGTATATTTGTCATCAACTTCCAGTATGTCAGCAAAAAATACCTCTTTAAGACTATACAAAGATATCTCTGATCCTAGCTATCAGTACCTTGGTTACTGAGGTAATTTCAGAAACACCATTGACAGATTTCTACTGAACATTTCAATGTTAAAAAAAAAAAAAAAAAAAAAACCCAAATCTTTTGTTTTCTGTAATTTAGAGGAGATTGATTTTTTTTAGTCGTATTCGTACAAGTGGAAGTGCTTTCAGATCATAATCAGTTCCTTTCAGTTCTGAAAGTATAAATCTGTATTAGTAGTGCTAGAAAATATCTATGTCAACAGTAAAAATCGTGTAAATATTGAATTTTCAACATCATAAATAAGCAAGACTATACCTGATTTGACTATGCTCGTTGCTGCAGCTATATATGTACACTGTATATACTTCTTTTGCCTCATTACCTGTATCGATGTATACCTAATTTTACTCATCTACTTGAACAAATGCCCAATATCCCGAATCAATGCACATGAAAAACAAACTCTTGTTCTCATTTTTTCACTTGAAATCTCAAACTCTGGTTCTTAGTGTTGTCATCAACATTCTTGAACTATTTTTGTCTTAATTTCAGATAATGACTTCATAAAGGGTTTCAAATTCTATATGGAAATACTAGTTTCTTAGTTAGAGATAAATATAATCTAGTAGACATATGAACCTTCTAGAGATAATGTTACATTGTCACTGTGTTAATCATGCATGTGCACGCAAATCAAGCAAAGAAACTTTTATATGCTTTGTAGTGAATGAATATGCAGGTGTTTTGCAGAGGTTACCTTCACATGCTGCTGTATCTGCTTCTTAGAAGTCAATTCTGTGTTACCTTGTGGCTTTGATTTTCCACACATTTTCTTCCTGGCATTAGTAGCTTTTCCATTTTTCAGGGTCAGGAAATTAACAAAAAAAGCCAGATTAACAGAGTTAATATTCTCATGGACGTAGCATATCTTTGAAAACCTTGGGTAATGCCTAGGAACAAAAGCTTTCCTTTTTCTCTACATTATTTTGGATGTTGATATTACAAAACTCCAGATTATTGTGATTGATTAGTCTCATTTCAAAACAGAAAGGGACAATTGAGGAGACAATTCATTATCATTACGAGAATCAAATATTCATTCATATATCATCTCTAATATAGTTAAAAGATTGTCAAAGGCATTGTAATGTTCGTATCAAAATAAAATCAATCATCCATAAACAAGTGTTTGCTATTTGATGGTGAATGAACAAATAATTTTCATAGAATCATAGAATAGTTAGGGTTGGAAGAGACCTTAAGATCATCCAGTTCCAACCCCCCTGCCATAAGCAGGGACACTTCACACTAAACCATGTCACCCAAGGCTTCATCCAATCTGGCTTTGAACACTGCCAGGGATGGAGCACTCACAACCTCCCTGGCCAACCCATTCCAGCATCTCACCACCCTCACAGGAAAGAATTTCTTCCTTAGATCCAATCTAAACCTCTCCTGTTTAAGTTTGAACCCATTACCCCTTGTCCTGTCACTACAGTCCCTAATGAAGAGCCCCTCCCCAGCATCCCTATAGGTCCCCTTCAGATACTGGAAGGCTGCTATGAGGTCTCCATGCAGTCTTCTCTTCCCCAGGCTGAACAGCCCCAACTCTGTCAGCCTGTCTTCAACTCAGTTTGGGCTACAGTTTGCACATTAAAAGGATTTGCACAAAAGGGATGCTTGAAAATATTTGTTTCCATTTCAGTAAATATATGAGTGTTTATCTTCAGTTTAGCAAAAGAGTTCAGAAAAATAATCTTAATTTTGGTTTGTATTTCTTAGTGTATCGTGAAGNCCCCAACTCTCCTGTCTTCAACTCAGTTTGGGCTACAGTTTGCACATTAAAAGGATTTGCACAAAAGGGATGCTTGAAAATATTTGTTTCCATTTCAGTAAATATATGAGTGTTTATCTTCAGTTTAGCAAAAGAGTTCAGAAAAATAATCTTAATTTTGGTTTGTATTTCTTAGTGTATCGTGAAGGAAACCAATATAAACCATGTAAGACTGAATTTAAATAAAACTCAGGCATCTAACTTTTAAAATACATGCTTTATGGAAAAAAAAAAAAAGCAATTTTGGTATAAGGGAAATACAGATAAATTACAGAGCTCTTGATTAAGAAAACTGATTACATAAAAACATAAAATACAACAAAGTAGATTTGGAGAAAGCACTTTCATATTTCAACAGAAATCCAGCCTATTTGAATAGACTTGGAAATCCTACTATTTGAATAGAAGATCTGTCTCATCAGATAAATGTGCATTGCCCCAAATTTTGCAGCTATTTTTATCTCTTACAGTAAATTCCTTTACACAAGTTATCAAATTTGTTTCCTGTGCTTGATACAATGCAAAGTAGAATCTATGAATCACAGCTAGCCAGGATCATAAAAAGATTTTTTCACAACTCAAATTAATAAATTACAATTACAGTTAATTAAAAATAAAATTGCTCTAGAATCCACAAAAAATTGAGGGGAGTATCTACAATAGTGTGGTAATGACTATGAGATTGACATAGTGACTCATGGGAGGTTCAGGACTCTGTGAACTACAGAAAACTTTTCAAAACTAGGAAGAATGCCACTGCAGAGAGAATTTAGAACTATACTTCGTATTTCATATGCTAACAAATACTTGTTGACTTGTCAATTTTAAAGGATTGACTATTTTCTTCATTGTTAAGGAGGAACTTGAAAATCTTTCAATATACAAACTTTTATCTCAGTTTATAGTCTTATGAACTCTACAACAATTTTCAGATGGGAAAAATGGGGAATGAATGGTATGAAGGATTTGCAATGTCAATTTTTAAATATATAGCAAATACCTCTTAGGGAACAAACCAAGTCAGACTATCCAGAAATTATTAAAAATGTTCTCAATGGAATTGCTGAGATTGATAAAGTATTTCATCCTGGACAATCAGCACCTTATATCTACTATTCACTCCTATTAATAAAAGTCACAGGCAAGCTGCAGCTGGTGAATGATTTGAGAGAATCTGTTAAAGGTACACATGTACATACTTAGAAAGCTGGAGAAATTTAATGAAAGAGTAAGTCTGCCTTAGGTAGCTATATGTAAGAAAAAAATCCAACCAATGTTCATATCAAAGATAAATGGGCTAGAGTAGAAAATACAGATTAAATGATACATATTTGAAGTCAACACTGAGTCTTTTTAGTGTTTTCATGACGATAATAAGAGAAAAAGCAGTTACCTTGGACTACAATGTTCACTTACTATTGGTATCATAGATGGAAGCTACGACTCCAGTAGAATAGGGGGCAGCAACAATACAGTCTTAAGCAGTTTGAATTTAGCATCAATGATGGCAGGTTGTCCTGGGTTCAGCAGTTGCAGTCAGTTTTTCTTCTCTTTAGTAGCTGGTGTT